>JAPMOQ010010288.1:1554725-1567326 GCA_026543055.1 Argiope trifasciata
ATCATATATATTGGGAACTTACCATATGAATGATACTTCTACTTCAGAGACTACATACTCCTGGGTAACAATGCCCATCAGCTGTTGATCAAATACATTGGCAACTTATCATATAAATAAATCAAACTTCTACTTCAGAGGCTACATACTCCTTTGTAATACTGACCATCAGTTGTTGCCTACCTTTTAGGGGCCTCGTTAGTAATGGAACCATGGGGCCATCTCTTTATATCTAGGATTATGTATCCTTACCCAATTGGGGCAAAAAAAAGATATTAATAAGGAAATTTTCTTCTAGAAGAATTTGTGATTTTCTCATTATCGGCACCTTTGCTTTATTTCATCAGAGATATTTTGATATAAATTGTGTACTCTGCGATACCTGATTCCTGTTAGCTGTTAGGTACTAAAGTTAGCAAAACTGTGACCAGTATTTTTGATACGGTGCACATTGGTGAATTATACAATTGAAAATTGCAAAATCTAACCAGTGGTAATGGTCACTCTCCAATAAACTTCTCATGCCAAAGAAAGCCCTGCGAGACATTGACATACATTAGTTTCGAAATGTCAACTTTTGGCTGGAATATAGCATTTTTGTTGAATCTATCGTCGTCCTTGGCGTTAACAATATCCAAAAATTGAATTTTTGATTTGGATAGTTTTTTTTTCTATCTATAGGAACAATGATTTGTTCCAAAGCTACTCAAAGTGTTTTTGAATTATCCTTGTTACAGATAGACAGACAGACGAATTCATTTTTGAAAAATCTGTTTTCCGAATTCAGGGAGGTTTGAAATGCAAAGATTCATCAAAATAACGAGTTCATTTTTTTACTATTACAATAATTCTCTATACTTGATAAGAGAAAGTAAAAATATAAATGAAAAGTATCAAAAACTTAATTAATTTTTTATTCACTTATACTCCTTCAGCTTATGAACTTTGAAAAGTTAATGGGTATTTATTTATTGCGTGGAATGGAAGATGAAGGAGATTTTATCAAGATAGAGCAAAACATTTTCATTTGTATAAAAAAGTATTCTAAATTAGCATTTTAATAAAATGATGAACTAACATTCATCTTTATTTATAAATAAAATTTTTCAAAAATTAACGTGAGATTCAGAAAATAATTTTTCCTATTTAATGTGAGTTCTTGATATACGATGATTTTTCTACTTATCTGTGATACATTTTATTCCTCTCGGGAACTGAAAACTTCACAGAATGTTGGGAACAAACAACAACATTTCTAAGCACAAAGAGCAAAGTTGAAGTTAATTTTTACTTCATGATTCTTTACAGAAACCGAGAATTTTATCGTGAAAAAATTCTCTGGGTATTTATCAGCTTTACTAATAGTGTGACTCCAGTGTGCTTAACTCCTCGAATACTTTGCGGCGGAAATGTGCGAGATTTTTTTTTCCGCAGCAGTCTCGGCTTAACCAATAACCCCGAGGGAGCACATTAGCCCGATCAGTCTGGTTAAGCTTTTTCTCATCATGGCCCGCAGGAGAGTTGGAAAGAAGAATAGCCTCTGTCCTCTGGAGGGGGTTGCTACTTTGTTTAGAGAATACTTCAAGAGAAAAAATGAAAGAACACAATCATTTTCTTCTTTTAAGGAATGGATTAGAAAATTTAACTGTTGCAATTTCATATATTATTTTTACATCATTTCAACTTTTTTTGATATTGATATGCAGGATTATTTATTTTATTCTTTTTAATGTAAATGCATATTGATGGTCATGAATTAATATTGATTGAAATTTTTGATATTCATGTGCAGGATTATTGGATATTTATTTCATTCTTTTTAAGACAAATGAATATTGATGTTCATGAATTAATATTGATTGCAATTTTTGATATTCATGTGCAGGATTATTGGTTATTTACTTCATTCTTTTTGAGGTAAATGCATAGTGATATTAATGATGTTGATTGATATTTTTAATATTGATACGCAGGACTAATGGATATTTATTTCAATGCCTATTAATGTAAATGCATATTGATATTGATTGAAATATTTGGATATTGATTGTTTTGATATTGATGAGCAGTACCAACGGCTATTTACATCAATCTTTTAAACATATCTAATGGATATTTACTTCACTGTTATTAGTGTAAATGCATATTGATGTTGATGAAAATGTTTGAATATTGAGATGCAAGACTAACACATATATATTTCAATCTTATTAATGTAAATGTATATTGATATTGATCGAAATTTTTGATACTGATGTGCAGGACATTCGTATATTTATTTCAATCCTTTTAATATAAATGTGTATTCATATTGATTGAAAATTTTGATATTGGTGTGCTCAACTATCAGACATTTGCTTCCATCTTATCAATGTAAAAAAATTCAAAACAAAAGGAAGTAAATATTTATTTCTAATAAATGACAAATAGTAGACATATATAATACATAGCTGGATATAAAAAAGTCCAAAATTTTATTTTAAATTGAGAAACTTTAATAAGAGTTCTATTTGTCATACAATAAGCATCGAGTTGGAAGCTGATTTCTTGCCACACAGGAAGTAACTAGTCCCTGTGTATTGAGTTAACTACTAAAGTAACTTGATTTGATAATATTTAAAGAATATAAAGAATAAGTAGAATATATATAGCTGACTATCATTCACTGCCTATGGACAAGCATATGCAATCCTATATGTATGTATACATTGTACATTCATTACAATATACCGCCATGTTCATACAAGTACAATACATTATATGTATGTATATGTATTCATTCACAAACTTGTATCGTAAACGTAAGTTTTGATTTGAATGGACAACCGTTTATGAACGACATATTGTCCAAGAACAGCATTTTGGCTTTCGCAACCCCTTTTTACAGAGTGGCACATCCACACATCTCACAGATAGAACAGAGAGAGGAACCGGGACTCAAACCCAGGGCACTCAGATCATGGGAGAGACGAGCTACTCCTATGGCAAGACGCTGGCATTTTCGATTCTGCTTTAAATTAATCGCCACGAAAATTCCATATTAGATTATAGTTTTGCCTTTTAGATAATAAAAATCGAACAACCAATATTTGTATAAAATAATTTTTCCTGTGTCTTTTCATTGATAATACTTTTCACTCACGTAATTTTAATATTTCTTGCCTTGCAAAATTATTTGTTTTATAGCTGAAATTCTGTTTTATCATTTATAATTAATTTTAACAATGTTTCTAGCTGTTTCACAATTTATTTCCAAGTACCGATATTGATTGGAAACTGATTTTTCGTTTTAGCCGATCTTGGAAGAGGAAATCAGCATCTACAGCAGGGCCCAATATCATAACAATGGACCGCAGCCCCACATACTCATCACAAAGTAAGCAAAAAAGTAAGTTCATCAGTTTGGATATCAGGCCACTGTTTTCCTTTTAACTTAGTCTTTATAACTCTTTCTTATATCGAAGTTCGGTCAATATGTCAAAAACGTATTGGATTGTTTGTAAGTATTTTGCTTTCGCATTTGCCTCATACAGTGGCAATTTAGGCTTATGATTTTTCTTCTATAAAAATATAAATGCAGGATTAAAATCATTTTCTATCTGATGGTAAGTTCATAAGTCAGCTAACAACTTCCAGACCGGAGTGTACACTTTTTCTAGGGGTTATGTCACCCGGCTATGAACCCCAACTTTGTTGGTTTGAATCTCAGAATGCACTTTGGTGCCCCTGGTTCTGAATTAACAAACGCAACCTTCATGGCGCCCTCTTTCGGTGCTTTAAAGTCGCAATAATTCTTGGAGAGATAAAAATGCTCGTCACCCGCCAAAAGCACTTAGTGCAATAACATCGTTCATCTCACATACAACTTACTGGAGGGGGAGTAATGTGGTGGTACGTTCATAAGCCACATAACAACTTCCAGATCGGAGTGAATACTTTTGGTTAAAAGTTATGACACGCAGCTACGGAACCAATGGTCCCGAGATCGAATCTAAGAACACACACGTACATTACATCAAAGAAACATATCAATTTATCATTGATTGAGCTACAAACGTATGTCTCATCACTAGAGGTACAAATTTCTTGGGGGGATAGAATACATTTAAATAACTCGAAATCATAGTCCAATGCATGTCTGGAAGGCCTGCCATACACTGTAAATGGTGTTGCACATGCGCATAATTCCATAAGAGAATTTTTCATTTCATCATTCTATATCAAAATTCAACCTTCATAACCAGTGGAATCACGAATCTAGTCGGTGATTCCACTAGTCTACTCTAGTGGAATTACAGATTTCCGCTAGACTATATTCCTCATTGGTCACATCCACCTAACTCAGATATCTTTTACTAAGCGAAATAAGTCCTATTTGCTGAAGTTGCCTTGTAACTTTAATCATTGTTCATATTTTGATCGAATGTCTCGATTTTAGCTTTCATAGTCAATGATATTTTAACTGCTGACATTTAGACATGCGAATGCTAGTGAGCGAGCATTCCCGTCAAAACATTTTTAAGTTTTTTAAAGGTAGATGGATTTTATCATTTTATCTAAAATATATGAATTAAAATATATTTATAACTTTTACCTCTTACTATTTTTTATTATAAGATAACATTCAAATATATTAGATATATTTTAATATGATTTAATTATAATTTTATTTATATAAGTATTTTTTTTTTGAAAATATACCATATGGCTGGGGCAGTATGGCCGGAATTAGCTCTTGCGCCATTAAAATCCACAAATCTAAATCTAATCCACATATTTCCACTATGAACAGAGCGTGATTATTAATCAACGATATCATTGTTGATGTTAGCAACTCTGATTCCGTTGCTAACCAGCAAGCGCAATCTTCCCAATTTTTTTTTATTTACTCTTTAATAAAGGTATTATCTATCTTCCTCCTCACATTTTGTCATCCTTGAACAAAGCGTAAAAGCCAAGTGTTTTAATTTCAGGGTACAGTATATGAGAATTGTATTCCTCTTAATCTAATGAGGGGAAGTGAGAATGATTATGGATCATAGATCCAATATTCCATTAAATTTTATTGTTTAAAAAACATTCATTCCCATTAAATTTTATTAAAAGCATATTAATTAAATACTCATACTTTTTCTACAAATGAAATCAAAAAATAAATAAATGTTTTTATAAATTTAAAAAAAAAAACTAAAAATTTAGTCCAAAACTTTCAATAAATATAAAAAAACATTTCAATTTCCTTAATCCCATTCTACTATGCAAACTGACTTTTTAGTACGTCTCCTGATTTCTTTGAATATGTACAGAGGCTGAAATTTTCTTTGAAGGCATTTCATCATTCCGTTGCTCTGATCTTTGTGGAGTCTCTCTCCTTATATTTTATTTTACCGACGTTTTTAAAATCATCGAAATATACAAAAAGAAAAGATTATGACAACGAGAAGAAAAAAAAGATATCTGAGATATCTTAGCAACTTTTTTATCGTATGAGAACATGATCCTGTTTTCGTTAGTAGGTTTTGAATAATTGAAGATAACAAATAATTGAAGCTTGAAACTACGTAGGCAATGAATATTCATACACAGCTTTTAATTGCATATATTTTCTTCATCGGCTTGTACCAGTATAGCATTATTATTAAGTATTCTTCTTTGAAAACAGGCTCATTTTTAAAAGGTTGACCTGCTTTTATCAGTATTGCTTTATTATTAGATATACTTCTTTGTCAGCAGCTGCGTTTTTAAAAGTTTGAACTATGACAACAAAGCTATTATTTTCATGGAATATAATTTTTTTCTGGGGAAATTAAAGAATTTAATTTTATTATATGTTCGAAAAACTTCACTCGCGTTTAATAATAGTTTTGATAAAAGTATTTTCTCTTTTCCACCAGTAGGGAAATATCTCTTCATTCATTCTTAAGTGAGAAAGATTGCAGGATTTGACTCCTGTTCAAAGATTAATCCATTATGAAATTCTTTTATGATCTCAGAAATTAGAAAATAGCAGTTTCTGTTTACAAAAATATTGTTTTTGTAAAAATTCTATAAAAATTAGTATGTTTAAAAATCACCAAACATAAGGAGTTAAACCACCCCAGTGCGCATCCTATCATAGGGTCATATTCATAAGTTGCTGGTACTGAAGTACATTTCACCGATGATGAGGTATTTCGACATTGATGTCAAAGAAAACCGCCATCTCAGAACGAAACGAACACGACACGGTCACCTGTTATCGACATTGTCGAAAGGAAAAGGTTTCTTGTCAAGCAACCTTTTCAGATACAGGATCGGCTGGTAGCGATTCTTCGCGCTGAGTAATATTATTCCACATCAATGCTAAAATGTGGTGCGAGATATTCAACAGCTGCTTCACAGGTTCCATTGGAAAATGTTTGTCGTTATCTTCTACAATCCCGGTACTTATATCCAAAAAGTTTCCTGCCCAAAGAGAAATTGCCAATTTCTGGATTCGATGAGGACCAACTTTGACACGTTGGTTTCAATTTCAGGCCATAGATTGCTTCTATACCAATATACAGAAATTCTATATTGTTGTTTACCCCAAAGGGTTGGCAGTAACATCAATCCAGGTCCATGAGCCCCAACGCCTTCAAACTGTGTAACACTGCCTCAGAACCCGAGAACAGTTGGCATTTATTGAAACCGTAGCAGGCCAAAATGTGGGCAGGAGAAGCTTGAGTCGCATTGCATTTTGGACATGTGACAGAAATTCTTACTAACATCTATACCAAATAGGAAAAGGGTTGTAAGAGCTCTAGAAGTGTCTTGGTATTAGGTGTTAAATATAGAGAAATTAATTTTATGGTATGACTTGAGCTTCTTTTTGTGGTTTTTATATTAAAAAGTAACTTTAAAAATGTTATATATATTTCAGGAAAGGTTTCTAGATCATTGTTTTGAGTTCTTTTTATGGTCTACAAGAAAATTATCTTCTGGGCCACTCAAATAGATATTTACAACTAAATAATATTAAAATTAACAGAGAATCGATATAACAATGACGGATTTACAATAATTTCTACAAAAATTTCTTGTCGTATATACGAGATGTTTTTAACCTTTTTATGGATATTTGTAAATAAAGGATTTAAAACAGTTTATATATTGTTATAATTTTGACTAAATGTATTGAAAAATGCAACTAAATCAGTAAAATTATCCTCCATCTTGTTCGGTATCCAGGTCATAGTTAAAAAAAGAAAAAAAAAAGAAAACCTCAAGCTCTAAAAAGTAAATGCTAAAAAACATTAAAAAAGATTTTTACGTGTTTTTTGTTGTTTTTTTTTTAAAGTTTTGACATCATAATAAATTCTCGGCATTTTTTTCACATCATCATTTTGCGTGCATCATAATACACACAGCTGTCCCTTGATAAATCACTGCTCTCAAAGAACTATTAAAAGCACAATGGACATAGCTTCAGGCCATTCGATAAATCACTACTTCGTTGAGGAGAAGGAAAAAATAGAGATAAATCAATATTTCTCAGATTCTGTCGAATAAAAACGAGCCAGACATTGCAAATATTATCTCAGAACATCATTTAATCTGTACAGTAAAAAGTGTACAGATAAGATCTATCAACTGTGCAGTCAGTGCATATTATACACTTTTATTTAAAGTAAAATTCATGCCATGAGTCTATGTCTATGAGGATATGCCCTTTTTTATTTCAAGAAAAAAATGATGAAATATTTTAATAGCGTTTTCTAGTATTTAATCCGTACAATAAAAATGAAATTCAGACACCATAAATCGGATCTTGTCGAAAGCATGCATTTCCTTTAGTAAATATATAAATATTTATCAAGAATTTACTGACATCGTAGATGAAAAAATAATTCTATTAAAACTTGATAAACTGAATATAAAACTATGCTGTGTTATATGTAGAGCATAAGAAAATTAGGATTTATATTGAAATATTTTCATATTAGAAGAATTTTTATGAGTTTTATTGGGCGAAAATTTTGACATATCTTCAATAAGTTCAAATTCATTTTTCTATATAAAACAAACAAATTTAGGTGAACTTATGAAATATCGCTGAAACGTCGTAGTAAACATATTTGTTTCGAGAGAACTATATTTATTCAAAATAGAACTTGTATGCTTTTGGACATTTTTGAAAGAAAAAAATTAAGAGAGTCGTACTTTAGATCCAAAACATGTTTGTATAATAATGTTTCATGTTTGACAAATCTGCATTAACATAATTTTTTAAAATTTGCTATTAATCATATGGCATTAATAATGTAAATGTAATTAATATTATTTAAAGATCTTTAATCATAAATATTCAAACAAAAACAAGGAAAAATTATTAATTCATTAAAATTAGAGGAAAAAAATTATTCCAAATAAAGTTATTAAAATGTGTTTCTCGAACTCGTGGACTTCTAAAACGTATAGATTAATTGAAATTTCTGAATTTGAATATTTTCACGATTACAATACCTTCTTCACACTTAGTATACCAGAAAACAGAAATCTGTTTTTTCGAACTTAGAAAATTTAGAACCGTGAATATTCGTTTGAATTCAAATTTTTTAATAATCACTATATTTTCTTTTTTTATTATACATCGTATGCGAAATAGCAAAAAATGTTATTTTGCTAAAATACATATAATTTTTCTCTACGGAAATCGACCTGATACAGTTCATTTCAAAAAAATTAAAAAATAACAATAAAAGAAATTCTCAAAATAAAATATAAATTGTGGCTACATAAAATATAATTTTAAATTCTCCCTCTGTATTTTTATGCAATGAATTTTCTTTAGAATAATTATATTTTTTTATTTTTTCTTAAGAATAATTATATTTTTTTATTTGTTCTTAAGAATAATTATATTAATTAGAAATAAATGAAAATCAGTTACCTATGATACTCAGTTACTCCCCATGTAAATTGTATTTATTGGTGTAGTAATGATTATTCTTATCACAATTTTTGATTATTTCTTATCACAACAAACAATTATTTTGTATTACACTTGTGCAGTAAACTTATATTAATTTGATTGGTTAGCTACATACGCAAGGTACCGAAATTAATAGAACAAATATAATTACTGATGCTATGATTACTGATACTAACTGATGCTGAGGGTATGAAGGGAGAGGGTGCTCTATAAAAGATTTATTTCATGACATCTTTCAAAAATTTAGAAGGATGAGGGCCGGTGTCATTGATGATTTATATAATTATGAATTTTCATGTCAAATAGAAATTGGTGAAAAATTTATAATGGTTGTTGTGAGGTAATTCTGTTTTATCATGATATCTTTCAAAACTTAAAGAGGATGAGGACCGATGTCCATTGATGATTTATCTAAACATCTTGTATTTTCATATCAAATAGAAATTGATAAAATAGTTATAATGGTTGTTGTGAAGTAATTCTTTTTTTTTTCATGATATCTTTCAAAAATTTAGAAGAATGAGGATTGGCGCCCATTGATAATTTATCCAAACATCTTGAATTTTCATATAAAATATAAAATGATGAAATAGATATAATGGTTGTTGTGAGGTAATTCTGTATTTTTTTTTTTTCATATAGAATATACAATGAAATAAGTCGTGTTTCTTGGATTTCTCTAGAAAATAGAAATCGAATTACAGGCGAGGGTTTTACGCCTTATATTATATATATCAGGAGTTTTAACATGTAGTAAAAATTGACGAAACTGAACCAGTATTTCAGGAGACTAGCGAAAATTATTACGGAGATATGGTTTTCCTAATTATTTTAAGTGCATTAGGTAATGGATATTTCCCTCCTTGTGTTTCAACCTTGTTTTTAGGAGTTTGATTTGTTAATGTTAATTAATATCATACCTCTTCCCTTTCAGGTAAAGTTCAGATGACCGACACTTCTACGAGGCGAAGTATTGTACCGAACTGCTCAATGAAATTGATGTGTTTTCGTGCTGTTCCGATGTGCGGCGGTTGCAAAATGAGACTCTGCAATTCTGTGATTCGTATTCATTTTCATTCAAGTGTTGTACATAAGAAGAACAGGCGTCTGTTGTGTTTTGGTGTGCGGAGCAAGACAAGGGAGGATGATATTTTATTGTCAAATGAACTTTTGCATGCATAAAATATTTAGTATGATGGATGTCAATAAAAAAAAATGGTTCTTGTTTGACTCGTGTTATGAATCTAGATACTGAAACACAAAAATATTGTTTGCTTCAAGTAGGGTTTATACAAAAACCGACTTTTTGAAAAATCGGTTTCCGAATTTAATATTTCCCAAAAAAATGATTTTAGCCGGTTTTCTTTTTTTTATCAAAAACATAGACTAGAGAAAACATTTTTATAATTTATATAATATAACAAAAACAAGTCGTGTTATGAATCTAGACACTGAAACACAAAAGTGTTGTTCGCTTTAAGTGGAATTTATACCAAAACCGACTTCTTGAAAAATCGGTTTTCGAATTCAATAATGAAAAGAAAGAGATTTTAGCCAGTTTTCGAATTTTGATCAAAGACATGGAAAAGGGAAAATATTTTATATGATTTATATAATATAACAAAAACAACTCGTTTTATGAATCTAGACCCTGAAACACAAAAGTATTGTTCGCTTCAAGTAGGGTTCTTACAAAAACCGACTCCTTGAAAAACCGGTTTTCGAATTCAATATTTCCATAAAAAAAGATTTTAGCCGGTTTTCGAATTTTTATCAAAAACATAGAATCTAGAAAACATTTTATGTAGTTTATATAATATAGCAAAAAAATCAATATTAAAGTCAAAATATAAAAAATTAAGGATTACATATACATATTGCTTACACAAAATGGCCGAGACAGCCTGGTTAGAAGAGAGATGGACTCGCATCCCTTAAACTGCGAGTTTGAACCCCTTCTTCTTCTTGCATACAGCCGACCATCTCGCCACCACTGAACGTAGCAGTATCGACAGGATTTGTTGTGGTCGAGTTTGAACCCCAGGGGCCGAAGATTCTCAGCGTATGTGGAGATTAGTACACGTATAAATCCATCGTGGTCCCATGTCCTCCATAAGAGTAATACTACTAGGGATACTGGTTCAGAGGTGATCGTTCTCTGATCCAGGTCTAAATTGCGATCTGTCAATGAAATGTATAAATGAAGTCCACCCCGTAAAAAGGATTATGATGTGTGAGTACCTAACTCATACTCCTGGTCCTGTATGGCGCTACTGAAGAAACAAGGCACACAGCTCAGATTAAATCGCAATTTTTCTTTAGTCAGTGGGTTTGTCAAGGGCAAGTGCAATTAGAAACAACAATTTACATAAAATGTTTATACTATTTTCATTTATTTTAATTTTTCTTAAAAAATAGGATTTTAAAAAAACATAAAATATCAACTGAACGTGCCTAAGTCTTGTTCATATTTTTGACACAATATTGCCTGAAATAGAAAATGCTCGTTCTCTATCTATTGAGCTTGATTTTATAGTTTTCATGGTATCAAAAAACAAATATAATTTTTTTGCTTCTATTTGATGCCTCAAATAATGAAAATTCAGCAGAGTATCTTTAGAATTTGTAAGGTTTTTTCCAAGGTCTTCAAGAAACTTATGAATTGATATTTCATGGTTTCTTTAAAAAAAAACAATAATTTTGAATTTCTCATGTATAGATTTCACATGCATACGAATGAACATTCAGACAACAATCAGTCGATAAATTTGATCCAAAAATTTCACAAATATCTGTGATTCCGTTCTTAAAATTGTACAATAAATTTCATCTATCGAATAATTCATTCATATGATTTTTCTTAGTAATCAATAAATCTAGGTTAAATATGAAGCTTCATGCAATTTTGAATAATCATACTCGCGTGCACACGAGTGGGAAGATAGACTTTTTAACCCTTTGCACTCGAGGCCTTTTTCGCTTGCGCGAACCAGCAACTCGAAACGATTTTGGCCAAATTCAGCGAACATATTACAAGTAATTGAAAAACATTTATAAGGAAACAAACGTATATAAATAATAAAATTTCACTAGTTTATTCATTTATATGTCGAAAACAAGAAATTTTATTAAGTATTACAAAATTTTAATAAATATTACACTCTGTAATTAAAGTTTTAAATTTAAGTTAAATTAAATTAAATAAGTTAAGTTAAACTAATTAAGTTTTAAAATTAAGTTAAAGGTTTAAATTAAAGTTTAGTTAGCGTCGTAGCAGCGTAGTTCGATTTAAAGTTTTAAAGCACTCGGGCGCCGCAGCAGCGCCGCTCGAGTTGCCACTTCGAATCGGCCGGGCGCCGCATCGGCGCCGCTCGAGTGCAAAGGGTTAAAATTGTATTTTTTACGAAATTTAAGACAAATCTATAGTATTGGCATAAAAACCCCATATCGAATTTCATCAGTTTAAATTTGTTGCATTTTAAACATATTTCCAAAGGAAGACTCTCTATTGTAGTTGTTTTAATGACTATCATTATGGTACCACCATCATCACAAACGAGCATGGCCCCTAGAACCCCAGAACCACATTTCGCTCAAAAGTTGTGTGTGTGTGTGTGTGTGTGTGTGTGTGTGTGTGTGTGTGTGTGT
>JAPMOQ010010288.1:1567336-1613327 GCA_026543055.1 Argiope trifasciata
TGTGTGTGTGTGTGTGTGTGTGTGTGTGTGTGTGTGTGTGTGTGTGTTATCTTATGAACAGAAGAGCAAGAGTAATTCTGTCTGGATTTTAACTAGCTTAGAATATGTGGTTAGAAATATAAAAGTATCTGCTGATCCTGAAATAATGATATAAAAGTATCTGCTGATCCTTGTATATAACTTTCTTAATATTGAAGATAAAAATATAAATCCATTTAGCCAAACTAGAGCCTTATTAAGAAAGAACTACTTGTGTACTTCAAGTTTTTTTGGCGGGCTGCGGTGGCCTGGTGGTAAGGTCTCGGCTTCAGAACCGAAGGGGTTCAAGTTCCAGACTCGATTCCAACGAAGAAGCATAGTGTGAGGGGATCTCTTGTACTTTAAATCTGTCAGGCCAAACGCCTCCCGCTGGTGTGGTGCTGTGTGGAGAGAAGGGTACCAACGTATGTGTCGTCTTCGTCATTTAACTGTGGTTCAAAATGACGAGGTCCGTCCCAAAACAGCCCTAGTGTTGCTTTACAACGGGACGTTAATGTAACAAATAAACAAAAATCAAGTTTTTTTAGAACTACAATATCATAGAAGTTAGAGGCAAAAAAGTGATTTCCAAGCTCTAATTTTGTTTGTTGCTAACTTCAACAATTTATATTGCCAGATAAAAACTCAGATGTAAAGGAATCTGTCTTTAACCTCCAACTTGCCGAGAGGAATGTTTTAAGTTTTTATAATTAAATTGAAAAATAGAACTCGAAGATCCAGATATTTATCGCATTCCCCATGTAAAATTTTATTCGTTACAAGATTACAAAATTTTCCCTACGTATTCGAATAAATAAAAAAAAACCTTGTTATTTATTTAAAAAAACAATTAACTTTTAGTCATCTCATATAACTCTTCAAACTATATTCTATTAAAAAAAATTGGATTCAATTACAAATTTTGTTGAATGTTGCTATTAAAAGTCTTCTAAGCGCTCTACTTATGAATAAAATACTTCCAAAAGACTCATAAAGGCTAATAAAGTAATGTATCCATTAAAGGATTAACCAGGCCGTTTCGATCATAATAAGATCATTAGAATATTAAGTTCAGTAATGGATAATAAATATTTTATTAAGCTGGAATTGTAAATGAATAGCTTAAAGCATTTTCCGCCATCAAGAAGAATTAGGAGCTTTTAGATGACAGATTACTCCCCCAAGTATTATGAGTCGCGTTTTTGATGTTTGGTGCAACATCTTAAGAGACATTTTATATCCTTTGAACCCTCCTCTCCAGAGATCTGATGAAAAGGGTTGTCGCTGTTCGATGTGCAATCTCAAGATAGTTAACCCATTATCAGCCACGATCCCCATTTGGGGATTTTGGAATTTAATGTGCACAATTCTTCGCCAAAAATGTATTTGTTATTTCTGATGATTTAATACATTATGTTAAGCATTAAAACAAATGTAGAATATTTCTAAATGATTGTATTACTTATTTCTCTTTCTCAGAAACTTAAGAACATATTGAAAAATTATTACACCAAATTTAAGTAAAAAATATGCATTAGATTCTAATTTGTAACGCTTTTTATAAGAAAATTCTAACAAAAATTAAAATTTGAAAGAACAACATTAACCCATTAGCTGCCACGTCACCATTTTGAAATTTTATGTACGCCAAAAAGATATTTGGCATGCCAGAAGTTTAGTTTCATTCCATCCATATTGCCGCATTGAAAAGACGCTACCGAGTCTCCATAGCCGAATGGTTATCACACTGTAATCAAGATATCGTGAATTCAAATCCTGGTAGATTCAACATGTATGCCTACATTTTTTTCTTGATTTGCTTCTTATTTATTTCGTGTTCCAGAAGATTTGGGACTTTTCTTTAGGTTACCAGATAAGTACTTTGGACTTTTTTTACTGTCTCCAGAAAAGTATTTTGGAACTTTCCATGCTCCTATAAAAGCCGAAGATACCTCAATCACAGTGTTCTCAGTTCAGAGTTCGGTTAATAAGTTGGTTTAACTCTACTTCCAGTGAGTTTTTGAGTTCTATCTATGTGACAATATTATTCATTGTTCTGTGTAGCGGAAAATGTGTGTTATGGGCTTCATTTCTTTAAAACAAGCGAACAAACTTAAAATCCGTCTTTAAATTAGGCGAAATAGAATTGTTACATTTGAAACATCATATTTTTAGTTTGGTTTTATATTATAATGAAACACCATTCATAAATATGTAATTTAGAAATTATAATAACTCTCTGTTACGTACTTAATCTTGTTTTTTATTATCATGTAAGACCATGATGTTTTTCGTTGGGGTTTTTTGAATAGTTGAAGGCAACAAATAATTGAAGCTCAAAACCACGTAGGCAATGAATAAAGCATAAATGGCAGTATTCATCAACACCTTTTAATCACATATATTTTTTACCTGCTATTACCAGTATTGAATTATTATTACGTATGCTTTTTTGAAAGAAGAAGCTTTTTTAAAAGGCTGACCTGCTTTTAACAATATTGCTTTTTTAGTTTGAGGGTGGAGGATCCTTTTCCTTTTTTCTTCTTTTGATTTATTATCGTGTGAGAACATGATGATGTTTGGTTACGGAATTTTGAATCTGGAAATCAGGTAAACAATGAATATTGAAGCTCAAAATCACATAGGCAATGAATGAAGCTCTAAATCGAGTAAGGAATAAATAAAGTATAAAGGGAGATTTTCATCCTCATCTTTTAATCGCATAAATTCTTTTACCCGCTTTTACCAGTATTGCGTTATTATTATGTATGCTTTTTTGAAAGCCGATGCGTTTTTAAACGGTTGACATGTTTTATTTTTAGTTTGGTTTTATATTAGAATGAAACACAGTACATAAATGTGTAATTTAGAAATTATAATAACTTCTAAATTACTTAATCGTGTTTCTTATTAAAATGATTTTATTGATAATATTTTCTGTAACGATATCCTTTTTCCAAAAACATCAAATGGTTTCCAAACGAAGCATAACTTGAATGTTATTATTTTGTTACACAATTTTTTGTGTGCATGAATAAGTTGAATTTCCAGAAAAAAAAGTAATTAATGGGTTAACTTCAACAATTGGAGTTTGAATACAAAATAACTTATGATAAAAACTAACTTACTACATTCTAAACAAACAAAACTCATTTAATCAAATGTAACATTAAAACAACAGAACCAACATCAAACAAAACTTATTAACACAACATTAAAAATCAACACATCAAACCCCTCAAACTTTCTCTCAGCTATACCCAAACTAACAAGCTGCCTACAGTACAAACCACTACTCGTACAAAACCTCTCTAAATCACAACAACTACATCTTCAACTTATATAATTACAAACGCCGGCGTCCTGGCTTAGGGTTAGCGCATCATCCCTGTGATCTGGGAGTCCCGGATTCGAGTTCTGGAATGGTTGTTCTTCCCTTGTGTTCTATTTATGAGATGATGCCCCCCCACGTAAAAAGGGGCTGTGCTAGCGAACGTGTGTGTGTATCATCTTCATATGAACTAGAAGTCAAACTTCTGCCATCCGACCTCAGCAGTCTTTAGGCAATGAAGACGCTGATTGCTCTGCCAAAGCAGCTTCTAGTATCTGGCAGACATCAATTCCATACCGAGATACAAAACTTAGAATCACTCATTATATCCATTCACTTAGGCAGGAATCTTGGGATCTGGAGACTCATAATAAGTTACATTTCATTAAACAGCATATTCATTCATGGCCCATTGCTTCCAAAAGAAGTGTCGATGTGAAACTTACTCGTCTTCGCATCGGCCATACCCGTTTTACTTATAAACACCTATTATTTGGTGAGAGAGCCCCTAGATGCCCTTCATGTAGTGTTGATTTTACTGTTTGTTGCACATGTTCTGGCTGAGTGCCCAAACTTTAATTCTCGTCGCATAACGTATTTTATCTCAACTTCACTTGACTTGCGAGAATTGGTGGGAGAACCTCCCCATCAGTATAT
Organism: Argiope trifasciata; assembly: GCA_026543055.1. Lineage (NCBI taxonomy): Eukaryota > Metazoa > Arthropoda > Arachnida > Araneae > Araneidae > Argiope > Argiope trifasciata. The sequence goes on from JAPMOQ010010288.1 coordinate 1,571,343, forward strand.
TTTTTACTTTTTAAAGGCTATTGGATTTTATCATTTTATATAGCTGTTCTTCAACAATGAACTGGTTTTGCCTGACTGATTTCTCGTTTTGATTGCTACTGTTTTACAGACTTGATTTTTTAATATACCTTAAATATTTTAACTTCTTTATTGGTACCATTTCAAACCAAATGATTGACGTATTATAGCCTACTTTTGGCTCTTGCGCCATTAAGTTAACCAACAGGGGGTCTTTACTCTCAAATGCCACTGCATCCCCTTTCCCTTTTAACAAAACAAGTATTTTAAAAACTGTTATTTTGAACTTCTAAACTAAGCCATCCATATAATGGAAAAAATTAGCAATTTCCATATTTATGATAGTTTTTTATTTGTTCGCCCTCTTCAAAGGGTTTTCTGTAATCATTCCGTTTTATGTTCCCCGCTTTTTGTAAATGTTCAAACAGTTTTATGAAACAAAGAAAACATTTTAAATACGAAATTAAAAGAACCTCATTTGAAATTTGAATACATTTATAAGAGTATAGTATTTTCTCAAAAGCATTGTATATGCTTTTTTTCCTCAAGGATATGAAGACGAATTAAAACAACTTTGTATAAATATAATTGATGGTTGCCAGGTTAGTTAAAAATTTAAATTATACATCGGAAATGGATACGGATTATAGGCTGTCAATTATTAAAATTGGTCTAAAGCATAGGTGGGCGATAACGCGTGGGCGTTTGGAGTTTTCAGGGAGGCGGTAAAAGACCCAGAGAAAATTAGGGGTCGTTGATATGGCACTGAGGGGCGTTAGAGGATTAACCAAATATAGTCTACAATGATTTCAAGGAACGATTCCAGGACATTTTAAACATAGACATATCAGACTGGGTTTTGGATCCTTTTTCCAAGGTCAATGCAACGTGATCACCTCAGTTAGAAGAAAAACTAATCGAACTGACGACTAATGAGGAACAACAAATTAAATTCAAGAATGGTTACAAAGAGTTTTGATTCCAGAAGTCGATTTCACAACTGTATTCAAGATTATGGTCGATTGTTCAACGACTTCTAATGGGATTCCTTTCTTCATATTTAACAGAACGTGGATTTAGTACTGTAGCACCATTGGTAACATAAAAGAGAAATCGACTCCATGTTACTGAACGCTGCGACTTACGATTGTTTTTAATGTAAATCGAGCCCGATATTAACGATCTCTTTAAAATGCTTCGAATTCAGCCTTCTCATTAGTTAAGTTGGAAATTCGATGTCTTTGAATTTTAATAAAATTACGTATGCGTTTTGATTGTTCTCTGAAACTGTCAATAAATTTACTTAAAAAACAATAGTTTATTATGGATTACTTCGTATCATCAAAACCCTTGTCTGTAATTATAACAGGTAAGATAAAACAGTTTTAAATAAAGAAGAAATTCGGTAGCGTTTCAATTCCAGCAATATTCTGTCTATCTGTAATTTTTTTAATTAATTCTTGTTTTTACCACACATTATGTACGCTCTTATTTCTCTGGAATGGGAGAGGGGCGGTATTGAAATATTCGCTAGAAAAGGGGGCACCAGTTCAAAAAAGGTTCAAAATTTTGATAGAAAATTAACTTTATCTTAAATATGCAACTTTATTCGCAGAAAATTTCCTATGCTGATGTGTCATTTTTCATCAGTATATTTAACAATTAAAACAAAACAAAAAATTCCTTGTGTTTTCTAATGCGATTAATACCTAAAAATGCGATAACAAGGACATAATTTCTTCATTAAGTGTGCTTTCTTATTACCCTACGTGTTAAAAGCAAAAATTATGTCATATTTCTTCAAAATGATTTTTTTTTAAATTTTGAAATTTTTTTCAAAATTATTTAAATTTTATAAAAGGCCTTCAAGGGAATATTTCTGTCAAATTTCTCAATGAGTACTTATGAGCATCATGAGACAATTTTTTTTTAAAAAATAACACGTGACCTCTAGCTTTTGATGCTGAACTTTTATGACTTAAGGCTTTCGCTTTCTTAAACAAACTCTCGAAGAAACTTCAATATTTTTAAGCAGTCTAGATACTCAACTCTTTAAAAATTTTATCATGGAGTGATAGTTTATGTTGAAGTACTTAATTACATCTTCTACATAAAAGTGTCCGGAAAATAATGTAAATCAAATTAATATTTATGTATGGGACATGCTTAGCAGACGAATTGAAGCCCGTCAACTACCTGAAACTCTTCTACCGGAACTTCAGAGAACATTGCTCGATGAGTGGTGTAATGTTCCCCAAGATCAGATTGATAATTTGATACTCAGCATACCTATTCATTGTACGAACTGTATTGAATCATCTGAGAAACATATATTATGTATTAGCTATCATACCAACCATGTGATGATGATGTCGTGTCCGTGTTTCCATGGAAAGGGGGTGCAGTAGCTTCTGAGGGTAAAGACCCCTGAGCACCCAGAGGGCAGAAGTCTGACTTCTAGCTCATATTAAGATGGCATACACACATTCGCTTGCACAGCTCCTTTTTACAGGGGGGGGACATTCATACATCTCACAAATAGAACACAGAACAACCATGCCCGAACCGGGACTCGAACCCGGGACGCCCACATCACGGGGAAGACAAGCTACCCCTATGCCAGAACGCCGGCTACCAACCATGCAATATTGGTTTTTGCAAATAGTTTTTTTAATTTGTTCCAGGGAGTAGAAAAATCGAAATTTTATCAAATATGCGGTATCTTTTTTGTTCTTTATCTTTTAAGTAATAGGCTTTACAAATAAGTCACGTTAATTTTGCTTCCATCTCTTTCCTTTCCTGAACTTGCGTTATCTTTAAGGTGGGTTCAGACGAGGCCTATTATTGTCCGTAATAGAAGATCACGTCTACTTCCGGAAAATCACGCGACCACAAATGGACAATGGCAAATAATTGTCCCGTTAGGACAAACGTTATCCGCGTTGTCTCAAGTGTTCACACTAAAACAATGCCGGGACAACAGCAGAGAAGCAACGTTTGCGGTAAATAATAAGTCTAGTGTGAACCTACCTTTAATTTATGGACATGAGTGTAAAACGCTAACGTGGACGCAAAATCGGGCCGAATTTGCTAATCGCCGTTTGGCAACACTTCGACCTAGCCCGAGAACATCAACACGCGGTTTGGTACGATTTGAAGCAAACGCTATTCTTGCATTGATTAAAAAAATTTTAAACAAAAAAATCCTTATTCAAAGAAACAAACAAAATATTACGAGATGAGTTTAAATCATGCCGTTTCGATTTTAAAATGAAATCGTCAAAAAAGAGAAGATAAGTCCAATGAAAATGCTCAAGAGTCGTTCATTAAAAGATCCAGTCTTAATGAACCAGAAAGGGTTCAATGTTTATGTTTACGGAGCGAAGTTTCCAAAGATTATGAGTGCTTACAAAGAACTTTGATGCAGGAGATTTTTGTGAGTGTATCTTTTGCTTAAAATTTTTATTGATTTCATTGTTTCATCATATTTTGGAATAAATTGAATCTGAATATATCTGTTGCTAGACTAAAGTGATTTAGTTGATGGCGAGGAAATGAAGCGATCCGAGAGGAACTGAGTTAGTAGTTTCTGGGGGTTGGCGAGCATAAGCAAGCAAGGGACGGACTCCCTAGTGTTGCTTAAAAATCATATCATAAAATTCTCAAATCTAGTTTGTCACTTTTTGAATCACCACATTAACAAACATAATAACAAGTTACTTTGTAACTATAATTGACAGATAATAAAGCAGATATCCTGGAGATATCGATGCTACATATACGTTTTTAGAGGCTATTGTTACCTTGTCATAGAATCGGGAATGAGGTGTATGATAAACATAACAAACATTCAGAAAAATCATTATAATATCCTTACTGATTTGTTAGCCTCAGTCTGTTCTTTGAAATTAATTATTGTTAAAAAATTTTAATTGAATATTTTGTGCAACTTTGTTTTAATATCAAATTCAGCAAAGCAATTTTAAGCTTAAAATTTTAACTAATGTCTAACTGATATTAGATGCCTTACGCCGTTCTAATGATTGAGATAGGCATTTTTCTAATTTTCTCCTGGTATCATTTTTTTTTATTATTATATCACAATAAAAAAGAGTACTATTAAAAAATGGAACCCCCTTTTCATCATTGTTTCATTTAGAGTTTAAATTCAATTGCAATTAAAATTTGAAGATTTTATAATAAAGTTGTCTTTTATGGAAACATGCTCAACATAGGAAAAACACGCTAATCTTGGGGAGGGGGGGAATTGAGTTTTTCCACAACAATGAAACATTTTTGAAAAATGCTCGTAGAACTTTTTAAAACGATCGATGAAACATACGGAAATAAGATCGGGAGGAGGATTTTTTCATTGTAAAGATAAAATTTTTGAATTTAAATCTAAAGTAAAAATCATTCTCGGGCTATGATATGTTCTGAAGTTAATTAAAATTTTATTTTATTTCGCTCATATTTTCATATTTTTGCTCTGAAGTGCACATTTCTAGTCTTCTGTGTATACGTCTCAAATCTGATGTCTAGTTCAAGCGGTTTGATCTGCAAAGAGATACACACTCATTCATCTTTTTAAGATAACCGGAGCGTTGCTACAGCAGAAAAAAATAATTTTTGAAATGATATTTCAAATTTGAAATAGCTGTCTTGTTTAATTAGTATTGATAGAAAGAATAGTATTTATTATCTTGTAGACAATGAATACATTCATTGAAATTAAATAAATATAAATATTTATTCTGTATTATTTTGACTTTATTATTCAAGTGCTTTAGCATAGACAATATTTTCCGTCTATAGCAAAAAGAAATGAATTTCTTGGCTGTCCAACTCGTGTGCATCTAACATACAAATGGCCACGGGAAAATATGAATTTTCTATGTTCTATCAGCGCATTTAAAGTTATTGACCTTTCGCCTTGTTGATAGTCATCAAGAATGCAAGTCGAATGGGGAACTATAATCATTTGAGATGAAAAGGCATGTAGGTGGAAATAATGGAATTGCATGGAATGAGTGCATCTCTACCATTCGACTTTCCGTTAAGAATAGTTGCCTTGATTCTTACCGCACGTTGGTTTTCTGATTCTGTTGCACATGATCGGTTAGCACATAAACGTTGTCTTTCGATTCTTGTCACATGTTGATATTGAGATTTTGAAGCAGGTGAATTTTCCATTCGTAAACCACCTACTTCATTGATTGCTTGTATATCCTCCTTTATTCGAAAAGCTGGAATTCGCGCATTTTTAAGTGCAACGCTGGTAGATCTACTAAGTGACGAAAGTTAGGGATGCATATTTTTTAGAGAAGTAATTAACAGGATATATGCTTGTATAACCGAAATTTCGTTTGTCAATTCATTGAATAAATAGAAAAATCATTGCCTTCTCATCGCACTGGACAATTTCTATTTTAAATATTTTACCTCGATCGGTATCGATATTAATAATTCTATTTTATGTGTGAGAAATAAACTCTGAATAATATGTGCTGTTTCATAGTCAAAATAGTGTGTAAGCTGAACAACAAAATCTTGTCTAAAGACTGTTCATTAAAGAAAAGGGGAAAAAATAGCATTTGCGCTAAACAGTTTTGATTTCATTTCAGCCACATTTATTATCTCCTATGATTAGATAGACATATGTCTGCAATTAATTCCGAATGACATGTGCCATTTGCTCTTTGTATTTTACCGATTGTCAATTTAAAAATAATGTTGATGTATGAAATGATTTGTTTGTAAATTTTATTGTATTCAAAACAAATTCTAATAATTGTACTATGTCTTTAACCTTAGCACAAGTGACAGTAATAAATTGTGAAAGTTTTTTCCCCAATCGAATGAACGGTACGGCAACGCATAAAATATAAACAAACAAAAATTAATTTTCATATATTCGGCTAGAAGAGATATATATTGCATTTTAAAAGATATTGAAAGAAGCTTTCTAAAACTTCTTTAACAAAACAATAGTAATATTTATAACCAAAATTTATATCGAATATTTTAGCTGTTGTTTTGCTCATAAACAATAGTTTAGAAACAGGAAAATGGTAAGGAAAAAAAAAGAGAGAATTCAATATTCAAAATAAAAAGTACCGTTACAACAAAAATGTGTGAAAAATAACTTCACATAACTATTCAACTCCAACATTCATGTTACAATGTAGCATTTTAATTCTTCACCAACATAAATGTTTCTTCTCAATCATAATCAAGTCACAAACCATCAATATTCAAAAGCCTTTCTATTTTAAAAAACCAGCATTAGAACAAAAGAGTAATCACGATTCAAATCATTTCTTTTTTTTATGTGTGTGTTTTTTCTCTCCTTTTTCTTTCTCTGTTGCCACACACAATCAATAAAACTGACTAGAATAAGTAGAAATGAATTGTACATCGCATGAAAATAATAAAAAGAAAGGAAACGACCCTAAAAAAAAGGCGCCGATCAATAGCTACTGTCGAATCCAATATTACACAGAACTTTCCATCTACATCCGTTTATTCTTTATTCTTTTATTCCCCCCCCCTTGCTAGAAACAAAGAGAAAAGCAGTCTTCAGAAAAAGGTCATCCCGCTGTAAAAACATGAAAATTCCGCTTTGGATTTCAGGAACAATAAAGAAGAGGGGGCTTAAATTTGTCGATGCATCATATCGGACATGGGGACATTTTTTTAAAATCGATAACGGACTGTCCCAAACTAATATTCATCGCGCATCAGCTGCGGGATTTGCCGGAAAAAGTTTCCCACTTGCTTTTGATCCGACATCACCTGTGAAAAGCGTCATTTAACAACGCGTTTTTAAAAGAATGGTGTAATCGAAAGAAAATGATGGTGCTTTATAAAATAGAAGTTTTATTATGATGCAGAATTTTAACTAGGGTCTTTATCCACTGTTTTCTACTGGACATTAGAATAAAAAAATCCAGTTCGATTTTTAATTTGTAATATTGCGGAAAAATTTCCTTTCGGTGTACATAAAATAAATTATAAATGCGGGAAAAATTGGAGTAGGTCTTGAAATGCCACAAGGGCATTAGATTTTCATGAAAATTTAAATTCTTGTTAATTTTGTTACATTTTAAATTTGTTCACGAAATAATCAACTTTTGATTTTGATTTTGTAATAACCCGTAAAAGTTGCTTTTGGCATAAATAAAATGAATTATAAATATGGAAAATATTGGAGTAGGTCTTGAGATGCCACAAGAACATTCAAATTTCATAAAATTGAAATGTTTGTTACATTTTAAATTTTTTTACGAAATAATCAACTTTTGATTTTAAATTAGTAATAACGCGTAAAAGTTGCTTTTTGGTATAGATAATATAAATAAAAATATTCAAATTCAAAACGGACTGTCCCAAACTAATATTCATCGCGCATCAGCTGCGGGATTTGCCGGGAAAAGTTTCCCACTTGCTTTTGATCCGACATCACCTGTGAAAAGCTTCATTTAACAACGCGTTTTTAAAAGAATGGTGTACAAAGAAAGAAAATGATGGTGATTTATATAATAAAAGTTTTATTAGAATGCAGAATTGTTACTCGGGTTTTTTTTTTTTTTGTCCATTGTCTTCTTACTGAACATTAGGGTACAACGAAAAAATCAAATTTCGGCTTTTGATTTATAAAAGTGTGGAAAAATGGCCTTCCGGTGTATATAAAATAAATTATAGATATGGAAAAAATTGGAGTAGGTCTTGAAATGCCATAAGAACATTGAATTTTCAGAAAATTAAAATGTTTGCGACGTTTTAAATTTTTTTACGAAATAATTACCTTTTAATTTTTAATTTGTAATAGTGAGGAAAAAGGGTCTTTCGGTGTATATAAAATAAGTTATAAATATGCGAAAAAATTGGAGTAGGTCTTACTAAGCCACAAGGACATTAATTTTTCATAAAATTGAAATGTTTGATGCATTTTAAATTTTTTTACGAAATAACCAACTTTTGATTTTTAATTTGTAATAACGAGTAAAAGTTGCTTTTTGGCATATACAATATAAATAAAAATTATAAAAAAAATATTCGAATGCATCTTTAGGTGCTTTGGTTTTAAATGTCTGATATTTTTAAATAAACCAACTTCTCTTAGTTATATTATTTTATTCTGTTGGGTACCATCACATATTGGAATTTTAAAAAACGAAGAGGCAAACAAGCCTGCAAATTGACGACTACTTCAATTTGCTACTAATATTCCTGCGAACTACATAAGAAGCATATTAAAAATACAAAACAACAAATACAAACAACAAACTTAGGCAAATTTTAGGCAACGAAAAGGCAGTCAAGGCTGCCAAATTGGCGACTACTTCAATTGCTACTAATATTTCTGCGAATGACATAAAGATGCATGTTAAAAATGTTTCTTTATTCTTAATGGCAGAGACAATGGGACCTGGAGACAAACAAGAAACTTCACGCTATCAAACCCGTGAGCAACCTTGGCCTTCATTAGTGAAAAGAAAATTGGACACTGTTTTAACACGTTTACGAATTAGACACACTAGATTTACCCATATTCATTTGTTGTTAGGGGAACAATCATCACTGTTTTCGTTACGTTATGGTCAAATTTCTGTCCAACATATTTAGTCAGAATGCCCAAATTTCAATGCCTAGCGCCTACACGTTTTTTCAAAAGTCTTGCCCTTCATTATCTCTTCTGGTCGATAAAATATTTCATATCCAACTCTTTGTTTTTTTAAAGTCCATAAAGTTTTATCGATGTATTTAAATCTTGATTACTTTTTTAAGTTCTCCCCATATTTCCTTCAATAACTGTTTTAAAATATAATTTTACCTATGGTTTGTAGCAGCATAGTCAACATCATGGATCTTATGCCCTAAAATTCAAAACAAATACAAAAATTCAGGTGGATTTCCCGGACTTTAAAGTTGTGTAAAAACACATTTTTGAAAGATTTTTGAGACCCTCGATTATGAAATAAAAAGCTTTAAATGTGCGTTGCCATAGGAAGTATAAAAACAGTTGGCACCAAGTCCTGCTGACGTGGTTGTTACTGATTTAAGGCAAATATTTGTCTGCGTGCGGTAACAAAGACAGAGCTGGTTTCAAATCAGGAGCTTTGCCAAATTCAGTTGCGTTCCGTCTGTTGGTAACTGAATAACGTAACTGACTTTATTAGATCGTGTACTTTGCTGTAATTAAAAATGGCTCAGTTTAAATTAGTGAAGTAAAGACAAATATTGGAGTGTTTTGTTTTTGGGAAAATAATTATTTGCTTCATGCTGAACTCACTACTCAGGAATATAGTGCTACTGTTACATTAGACATAATCTCGAAATTGCTTCACAAAATGATCCTTCCGTAAGAGAAACACGTGACACTTCAGTTCCTATAATAACACAAACATGGACAAGAGCTTCTATTCTCGCTGCTTCTAGCAAAAGAATTTTACAAATGATGAAAGCTTATCATGCTAATTTATTAAACCTTAAAACCAGAAAATGATGACATCAATTTGATTCCAACCTCACAAAATTTAGAGAAGAAGTTAGATGTTTATTTTATACTGATGACGTATAAAAGGAGGAAAAAGGTGTCAGTTATGGAATCAAAGGTTCTAAACGATCAACACTCTAACAGGAAAATGGCTATAGGTAATATTAATATTTCTATTCCAGTCGACATGTTTCAAGTTTGTAAAAGTAATATTTTAGAATCGATTTTCCGTTGCCATGAGGTATTAGACACTTGGGAAATTTTCAATATTTGTGTATTCTGAATAACAGTTGAATATTTAATAGCTCTTGAGAGTAATCGTAAATCAATTATATTACATTTTTATTCCATCCGGGCGCCATCTGGTGGCGAATCTGATAGATAAAATGGTTTCACCATTTTTTGAAAAGATTCAGTACATATACATTTACCCACCACCATGTGTAATGACGGGAGAAATTAGAATCCCCCCTCTTTTGGGTTTGCTTCATTATCGGATATGAAATCTCATATTCTGTTTTAGCATCTAGCAAGCGAATGTTTTTGTTTTCCAATGTTTAAATTAATCGATTTATCGGTATATGATGTTGATTCATCATATTCTTCCTCCGAGGACCAAACTAAAAAGAATTAACACTTTTTATCGTCATTTTTTTCTGCTTTGTATTATTCAGCATTGTATTTTTTTCTATTTATAAATTTTTTTTCAAACCAATGTTAGTGATTAGTTTTGATTTGAGATATAGAGAGAGAATAGTTCGTTTATAGAGAGAGAAGATCCCGTTGCAAAAAATAAACCTTTTTAACTCATTGAATAAGGGGGGAACAAATGAGAATATACGAAACAGTACTGTGGATTTAAATGAAGATTTTATTTAAAGTATGCACCATAGATCTGAGCAAGACAACCCCATTGATTAAAGAGCTGAAGAATTCTTTGTCGCCAAAACTCCAGTCGCCTTGACGAGCAATCAGCAGTCGATCACAACAAATCCTGTCGATACTGCTATGTTCAGTGGTGGCGGGGTGGTCGGCTGTATGCAAGAAGAAGTCGCCGTGACGAGACTCAGTTCGTCACATTGTCCTTGAGTTCACCCTCCGAGTTGAAGAGATTCCCTTTCAGGTGACCAAACATATGAAAATTGCAGGGAGACATGTCCGGGCTGTTAGATGGATGGTCGAGCTGCTTCAACTTGAACTTGGCCAGTTCCTCGTGTGTAACCCAGAAGACGTGAGGACGTGGTTTATCTTGGGGCAGAACCACACCCATCGTGTGTAGCAATGGTCTTTTGTTCTTGATAGACCTGCATAGTCTTCGGAGTGTCTCACAGTACACATTGGAGTTAATGGTTCGTCTGTGCTCGAGGAATCCAACAAGTAGTGACCTTCGACATCGAACTCAAGGACGCTGTGAAGGACTGGGTTTTGTCATGGCCACAGTAATTTTGGAAACTATAAATCCTTCGGTTCGTTAATCAATAGGATCGCTGTGCTCAGGCCTATGGGGTATGTTTTGAATAAAGTCTTCATTTATATCCACAGTATCGTTTCGTATCTTGCCATTTAAAGACCCCTTCTATATTTAATCTTTAGAGCACTGTAATTGATTTTTTAATGTCTTAAGTCCTCTTGCAATCATCCTGATATATTCTATTATAAGTTTGATTAGTTAATCTCTGGCGATAAATTCTGAGATACTGTTAACAGAGCAAATATATCTTATAGTATTTATAATAAAGAATCATAATTTAAAGGATAAAAATAGAAAATATTTTTTTAAATACTACTTGTTAGGCGCTAATTAAAGCGTAATTTTAAAACTATGTTCGTTAAATTACTTCTAATAGCGATGGATAAATAATATGAAAAGTTTTATACTTTACTTGAAAAAATTCGGTTTCATTTAACCTATATAGAATCTATATTTAAAAGAATGAAAAATTTAATGTTTTGTGTAAATACATATACTTGACAGAGAAAAATTACGTATAAACGCATAGTAAATATTCTAGAAAGAATAAAAGCATATTATAGTGGCGATGTTAACTTAATTTTTATTTAAAGTAGTTCTTAAAAAATTCATTAAGTATCAATAATTTCAGAAAAATATTACACATTGTTTAAAATAATAATAATCATAATTCATACTTACAAAAAAAGTTATCATTAAAGTTTGCGTACAGATACAAATTAAAAGGATATGTACCATCTTATCTTCATTTTTTAGTCTCCATGAACTTGTATGATAGGAAATATTCCTTGCGTTTATTGTTTTACTTTTTGTTCATTTTTACTCTGGTAAAAATGCAAAAATATAATTAAAAAACATATTTTTGTTTGATATGATAAAAGATAGTACTTATTGTGTTTGACTTTAAATGGATTTTAAAGGAAAAGTGATAACTCCGAAGGAAAGGAAAATCAATTTAAGACTAAAGAATGAAGTAAAACTCTTCTGTCAATTGGCAAAAGTTCTAAGAATTCATTCTTCTATCCACAAGTGATCAATAATTAGCAAGTCATCGAAATCTGTTATGTCATAGTTGCCGCTCATCTAAGTTGACTTCAGAGAAAAGAGATATAGCCTGAACCCCTTGCATTTAAATCCAATTATTACTGCACCTCAAACAGTAACTGATATTAAAGAAATATTAAAAAATATCTCTATGAAGACACTAATTGAAAAACACAGAAAAAGTCGGAATATCATGGCCGTGTAGCTCGTAGAAAGCCACAAATTTCAGGTTCAATTAGCAGAAATGGTTTAATTTTGTCAATGAATATGTAAATAAAGCTTCCAAGTTTTGGGAGAAAGTAATATTTTCTGATGAAAGCACGTTTAAGTCCAATTATTACTGCACCTCAACTAGTAACTTATATTAGAGAAAGATTAAAAAATATCTCCATCTAGACACTATACGAAAAATACCGAAAATGTTTGACTCTCAGGACAGTGTAACTCGTAGAAAGCCACAAATTTCAGCTTCAATAATCAGAAACGATTAAATTCTCTCAATGAATATGCAAAAAAAAACCTTCTGAGTTTTGGGAAAAAGTAATATTCTCTGATGAAAGCAAGTTTTGTAACTTTGACATCAAAAGGCGTGAACTGGTGTAGAAAAAACATAAGTTGAGGAGAAAATTCTTGTGCCTACATTTAAACTCGGTGGGGATGGTTAGGGGGTGCATGGCAGCAAGTGGTATAGGTCGATTAAGTTTTATAGATTCAGTATTAGATCATATGAGATATCTTAATACATTTTTTTAATTTGAAACTGAGTGCATAAGATTTGAACCTTGGCGATGACTTTTGATTTCAACAAACACACTGCCCACAACGAAAATCTTTGACTGTTCTGCAGTCAAAATCAAAAATCAGTGGCATAATCATCCCCAATCGCCAGATTTAAACCGTAATTAACATTTATGTGATTTGTAAGAGTGCAAGATTCGGCTACATAACATAACATCGAAAAATTAGCTGAAAATAGTGAATATGATAAAGTTTAATAATATTTCATCTGACGAAACCACCAGACTACTCCAATCTATGCCTAAATCATTGACAGTGATTCTTAGACACAAAGGTTATTCAATCAGATATTAAAGTGGAATTGATTTTCCACGGCAGCTATTTTTTGAAGACTTTTTTCATCTGTACGCAATCTGTCTCTAACTTTTTCTGTAATTTTAAATCGTTATTATTAGTATCATTTTAAAACAATGTGTGTTGTATTTCTGAAATTGTTATTGATATTTAATGAATTGTTCAAGAAAAACTTTAAATAAAAATTAAATTTATATTATCTCTATAATATACTTTTATTCACTCTATAATAGTAATTGTAAGTTTGACTTTTTCTGGAAAGTGTATGATATTTGGAAACAGACGATAATACATTGAAATTTATAAATCAGTTTCGATAATAATGATCAGTTTATAATAGAAAAATTCTTTTCACCAATCAAAAAGAAAAACAATATTGTTTTACCGGACAGTTATTTTTTTTTTTTTGTTACAAAATCAAGTCTGTCAAGAATTTTAAAATGAAGTTATTCAACACTTCATCAAAATACATTTTTTATATTAATTATTCGGCAGCAAACGATTATTATTTCGAAAATGAAGAAACTAGAAAACTTTAAAAATTGGGAATTATAATTCCTTTTTAATAATGATCCAGTGGCAACAAGAGAATTCTTTTTTTTTAACTCGAGAAATATAATCGTTTTCTAGTAGCGTTTTCTTTTCAAATCTTAGAATAAGAATTAAATGACACTATTTAAGCTTCGTTAAATTACATTTTAATGTTTAAGCTTCAAATAGTGGACGCTGATACATTCAAAAATTTTAGAATGTTGACACATTTTTAATAATAATGCATTGTTGAATCTTTGAATCATTCATTTTTTGTCTTCCAGAAAGTTATTATTTACTCGAAGCACTATCTTTAATCGCCTTGCGATGACTTAAAATGCTTCAATGATGTTTTCACGTTTTATTAAGAATTTTGAGAATTAAAAAGAAATTGTTTAATTCTTTCTAAAAATATCTTTTTACTCTAATGATTTGTTGAACAATTGCTATTTCAAAAGTGAAGAAATGGATTAATTTTAAAACTAGCATGTTAAATCTTTAATGATGCATTGTTTACATTGGAATTCTTTTTTAAATATATAAAAGAATTATTTGCTTCAAGGTTTTAAATTGTTTTTAAATCGATAATAAATGAATCTGGATACATTTTACTAAAATGCTTTTGAATGTTAGGATTCAGTAATAGTCTTTTATGAATACAAATCGTACTATCTTAATCATGATCGATTAAATAAAAGAATAGAATTTTAGACAATTCTTTTATTTAAAGCCGCATGTATACATAAAAACAGTTTGTTCTAATCTAGGTTAAAGCTTTTGATATTTGCGCAACAGTTGAAGGTTAAACATTTATCATGGAAAGAGTTCTCCATCAATTCGGAGAAATAACACTACAATACACTGACATGTTGTTAGTCAGTACGGCTATTCCAGACTAGAGTTTAAAATGCAGCATCCCGTAATCCAAAAAAGAAGGGGTTTTCTTCGAAGAAAGAACTCTTCCGTTCTTCAAAGAAAACTCTGCGTTTTATAGCTGCCCGAACTCCGCCTTCTCATGTTCCATTCGTCCACTTGGCTCTATACCACCCAATAGTTGTTCAGTAAATTGTCCTCATTTGTGGCTCCAGTCTGGCCTGGAATATGACCATCAATGATGTGTCCTCGTAACTGACCGTTCTGGAAAACGTGTTGGTCATAGTCCCTTCACAATGGGAAAAATTTAGCAACCAAATGGTTTGACATTCCGTCCTCTTGAATGTGCGAAAAGCTTCTCCTAAACAATGAAACCAACGTGCGATCCCTCGGAAGACATCACTAATGACCCAAATGAGACGACACTCGGTGATAAGATCCCCCGTCTGGCAATCTGGAGGCATTTAACAATGGAGGGTTTTAACAGGTGATAACGCAGCTGGCTGGAAATGCCGCTAATCATGAATGGGACAGGAGAACGTTACAAGGTGTTTAATTACATACTGCTGATGTGTTTTACTAATAATTAATAGAATTCGACGACAGATATTGACTTTATATTTAGAATCTTATTCTCCTGGAGTATTGGCTTTCATGATTGTTTAGTCATTATTATGGGACTAATTTTTTCAAATGTTCAGCTTTGTTTGTTGATAAAACTAGAAAATGGGAATTTAACTTAAATTCAAATTCATTTTTGTGCCTTTCTTTTGAAATAAATTCTTTTAAAATTAAGAGAAAATTAAATATTTCCTCAAGTCAAAATGTACGGTTAAGAATAGTTCCTGAGGTACATTCTATCGTAAATTTCTAGATTCGTGTTTCTGATAAACGTGATTAAATTACTCATCGAGTTGAATTTAATTTTAATATATGATACAACAGACGTAATTAATAACAATCTATATTACTGCGATTAATTGATATTTCTGATAAATATATTATCTAAGTTCTCGTCTGAATGGCCTGGAAAAAATATTCTTTTATAACCAATATTAATATATGGACAGTGGAATAAGTTTCCTGGCAAATATATTATCTAAGAATAAGGAATAAGTTTCCTGGCAGTTACATTATCTAAGAATAAGGAATAAGTTTCCTAATCTAAGTTCTCGTCTAGATGACATGGAAGAAATATTTTTCATAACCAACATTCAGAAATGTACTTTAGCATAAGTTTCCTGACAAATATATAATAAGTTTTCTGACAATTGTATTATCTAAGAATAAGTTTTTTTGACAGTTATATTATCTAAGAATAAGAAAAAAGTTTCCTGAAAAATGTCTCAAAATATGGAATAACTTTTCTGACAATTATTTTATTTAAAAATAAAGAATAAGTTCTTAGATAATAAAATTAATATATTACATAAGTTCTCGTCTGGATGACTTAGGAGATACTTTTTTTACAAATATACATTGATGTACATTGGAATAAATTTCTTGACAAAAATTATCTAAGACTAAGAAATAAGTTTCTGACATATATATATATATATTATAAGAATAAGGAATAAGTTTTCTGGGAAATATACCATCTGAGTTATCATCTAGATGATCAGGAAGAGATTTTTTTTAACAATATTCATAGATTATTACGATTATTTAAACAATATTATGCTTATTACGAACTTAAAGATTTTTTTGAGGAAGAAGATGGGATCTCAGATTCTGTGACAGGCAGTCACTCGCATACTATTTAACACTAGAAAAAATGAAATTTATAATTTACCTTTACTAAATCAAACAAATTGAATTTGAATTAGTAGAGAAAATCTGATCTATAACGAAATATATTGAAAATTAATTTTTAATATTTTATATTTTGCTGAAAATTTACGTCACTTAGAAAACAAAAAAGGACTTTATTAACAAAAGCGGTGTTGCTAAAATTACTTGCACTTGATGAAACTATTATTGACTTCAGTGACTACCCAGATTTCAGTGAAATTTTTTGTCATTTATTTTTATATTCCATAGAGAGCTGTTCTATTTATTATAACGAAAAGAATAAAAAGTTTGCAGCACAGTATTTCTTTCTAAAGTACCTCAGTACTTCCATGGTACCACTCTATACTTATTCCTGAATTAAATGGAAGGTGTATGGTGCTATAAAAGGATTCTTAAAAGCAAAGGTATATTTGGAATACTCTCACGAAAATATAATTGTTAAAGTCTAATTTCTAAATAAATTTTATGAAATGCAATAATAAAATTTATATAATCAGGTTAAAATTTTAAATCAATCGAAATGGCTGTTTTCGGGCAATGTGGATATAAACTCTTTCATGTATCAAACACAAAGAGGAAGTTAAATATCTATACTAATATTATAAATGTGAAAGTTTGGATGTTTGAATGGATGTTTGTTAATCACACAGGATCGGCTGAACAGAATTGGATGAAATTCGCCACAAAGATTGATTATAGTCAGAAAAAGAGCATAGGCTACTTTTTATTCCGGTTAATTGAGTGGCTCATTTTTTATTAATTAAAAACTAACTTTCGCTCCAAAAAGCTGAGATCAAATCCCGCCAAGTATGAGTAAAGCTTCAGGTTTCTTTCCCGAAGAGTAATCAGGTTAAGGTTAGCAGAATTTCGATCAATTATTTCAAACGATTCTGTTTGTTTATTTATTTATTTTCGTATTTGATGTACTTAAAATCAAATTTTATTGAATGAACGATCTTTCGGATTCATTCCGAAGTACTTTTAAGTGAAAAGAAAACAGAATAAAGGAAATAAAAAATAAATTCTAATCTGTACTGCGGTACCTCACTTGGCGTAGGAAAGTCAGACATGTGCATTACGCCAACTGGCGTTGAAAGTTCACGCGTGATTTCTGATAACTGTGTTTTCATTTAAATTAAAAGTTTAAAAATTATGTGTATAATAGCTTTTGTAGCTGTCTCCATGTCGATCAATAAATAATTTGGATTTGACCGGACTTGGCTTCATGTTTTGTTTTATTTTGGATATACAATGTAAATAAATTGTTTTTAGATTAGTTGTGTGTTTTTGTTATTAAATTGTATTTATGTTATATATATTTCGTATATGCTTATAGTTTTAAATGTATCGTTTTTAGGCTAGATTTTTTTTTATTTGTCAATATTTGATAGTTTTTCGTACGTATGCAGCAAATTTTCCACGCTAACAGAATCGCGGGTAAACAAGTAATAAATATTCTTAAATATAAAAAGTCAAATAATGTCATATTTTATCCGCATAATTGTTTTTAAGCAAAATTAAAAGTGATCAAACTGACTTCCTTAAGCCATATAATGTGTTAAGAAGTCATACTTTTTCACGTCATTATATCCGTGCATCTGGTTATTACAATTTATGCATTGCGCCAAATTTTAAAACAAAAAAAGGATTAACTTCAACTTCGTGCTCGGAGAGAGAAACTTTTGCAATAAATTATTACACCAGTGGATGTATTTCATAATTTGATTGTCATAAAAAAGATTTATGCTAGAAGGAATAAAAATCAATTAAATGCATTTAGATAGTAAAGTTTAAAGGTTATATAGCAATGAAAAATTGCTTTATACCCTATTTTATAACCAAAATGATTGTAATTATTAACAGAAAGGAATATAATGTAACATGTGTAAAGGAATAAGGAATGTAATGGAATGGAGTGTAACATAAAGGAATGTAATATAACATGTAATTATTAACAGAAAGGAATGTTCGAATTTTAGATGCAACGGAGATGGGATATCCGATTTCTGTCGCTAGAATGCAGGACTACAAAAAAAATTAACATGAATTTTGAATAACTAGAATAATTAAGCATAAAGCAATAAAAAGTGCTGAAGTTTTATATAATGAAATAAAATTTTATTTAAGGGATAGAAGAATAAAACTTAAAATGCTTTCTATTAATATATTATTAATGAAATATAAAGCAAAATTTTAAATTCATACAAACAACAAGTGAAAGTCAAACAGTTTTTAAAAGTAAATTACTGTATTTGAACACATAAAAATTATTACATATGAGTATTTAATAATAGAGCATACAATGAAATAAAGGCGAATGTAAAAATTATGCTCTAAAGTTAATGTCTAAATTAAAATTTAATATTAACTTTGCGAAATACATTAGCGATAATATGTAATTTTATAATTTTGAGAAAAAAAATTGCATTACTTTGAAATTCTCAGAAAAGTGGAAAGGTATATTTCAAATTATGCATAAAATTACTTTTTAAAGTCTCATAAAAAAAGAGAAATTATAGATCAATGAAATATGTACTGAAAAGCTATTTTTTTATCATGTGAAAACGGGATGTTGTTTTAGATTGAGTTTTTTGAAGCGATTTGAAGACAGCAAATTATTCAAACCTCAAAATACGTAGACAACAAATTGACTATTTATTTGGGTGTTTTTTGTGTTTTTTTTTTTGGAGTCTGCTTTTAAAGTATAATTTTTGAAATATGTACCGTCTGCTAATGAAGTTTTTTTTTATTTTTGGTGTCAGCTTTCACAGTATAGTTTATAAATTGTCTAACATCTGCTGTTGTAGTGTTTTTCCTCGAAATCGCAGTGTTATTACCTAACATGCGTGAGGGTTTTTTAAATAAATCAGACATTTTAAAATATTGCTTGTTTAATCGATAAAGATTGTTGGTTCAGGGATAATTTCAACTAATTAAAATAAAGCTATTAGAAAATAATGCAGAATTTTGTCACATTTAGTTTTTTATCGCCAACTAAAATTACAAATTGATTTCCAAATTATACATTCTCTAAATTCTTACGAATTACCTTAATTAATTTTAGTCATTAACTAGTTTAAACCGGTTTGAAACAAACACTAGAGTATCAGATTACGCATGCGTAGATATTTATAAAAATGGTGGCTTTTTTTCATCTGAAAATCGATCGAGCTCCAAAACTTTGTTCTCCAGCTAGAAAAATTGAAAATAAAAGTTAAAAAATTTATTATATATAGGAAGAGAAAGGGAGAGGGTAGAAAATGATAGAAAAGTCTCGTATTTGTTTCCCATTGGTTGAAACTAGTTAATGACTTAAATGAATTAAGAAAAATAATGATTTAAAAATAATAATGTTCTCATATGATAGTTTGAAATCTACCATTGTAAATTTCATTTTTAATTTATTTTTGTTAATTTTAAAATTATATAAAAGTCATTTGTGTCGCATGATATTTTTGGAAGGCATTGGGGGAACAAACAAAATCGTGATCATTTTTCAATTCCTTTTCAGCTTTTAAAAATTGTCAGCACTCCTTAGCTCATTTTGAAAAACGTATATCAAACATTTAATAAAAATTGATGAATAATTGCAGATTTATATAAGAAACATACTCACGCATCCTAATTTCAACATATCGACGATTCGTTGGAAAGAGTAAAAACTTTAATATTTATTGATTCCACAAGTTCCTTTGTGTTAGATGAATCGACATACAATTGTTTAATATTACCTAATACAAAGTTATATTTTACCAAATATTTAAACTTCAGCAATATCTGCAAAGATTGATTTCAACCTCAAAATAAATTTAGCAGACGATTTTAAAGCACAAATGAAATTCTTTGCTAAGGAATTAAAGTATATAAAATTGTTCTGAATAAAATTTTTCTCTTCATTTTTTTTTACTGATGAAATATTAACTAATTAATCATTTGGAACAAAATTCTCATTTCAAACCTTATTTTTACTCTGGTATTCGTGATAAAAATGTAAAGTACTTACTTGTAGTAAGTACTTTACTTAATAAGTACTTATAGTGAAGGTAAAATTATATCAAATTAGCTGTTTGAAGCCAAGAATATAAACCTCTTATATAAAGAAAGTAAAAACTCTTTTAATATTATCTCTGATTTGAATCCCAATGCGGTCGTAAACAAACAGTTTTTAAAAATTTTAATTCGTTTTTTTTTTTTCAATTTCTACTATTGGTTCACACTCTACTTTTATTTAAAAATCTTGTACAAATTTCCACTCGCAAATAAAATACTTTTTATTCATCCATTAAGTTCAAATACATTTTTTAAACTTATAGTGGATGAAATATGACGCTAATAAAGTTTTTTAAATATTAATTAAATTTAATTACTTTTTAATACTTTAAATAGAGTTTTAGCAGTTTATTAATGCAAATTGAAATCAACGTACTGTTGCTCGATCGGTAAAATACGAGGATTTCAGTATTTTTCAAGTGAAGGTGAAGATTACGAGTTCAATCCTTGCAAACATAACTTTTTTGATAATTATGTATAAAAAGTATCTAAAATAATAAATTTCTTTCTCGATCCAAGCAGGAATTGAATTAAAAATTTGAATTTATATTGCTTGCTAATGTTAAAAATTCTCTTACATAAACTATTAAATTACAAATTATATATAAAATTCTCTTATAGTCTGCAACTTTATTTTTAATGCAGACAATTCTTTTATATAAAATATTTAGCGAACAAATTTTTTTTATCGTTTGCGGTTTTGTTTTTAATTAAATTGAAAAGAAACTGTTTCGCCTAGGGATTTTAATATCTCATAATTCTGAAAAAATTGCGATTATGTGAGGCTATATTTAATGATTTAATTTTTTATAAGTTATTATTAATCTTTGAAAATTATATTACATTTTAGTAAACATTGGTGAATGACAGTTTAAAGTGTCTTTGCAAGAAATGTCTAATCTTTTTCTAGAAATATCTACCTCAAGGGTGTTTAACAATCAATTTTTAAGAAATAAGATTACTCAAAGCATTGAAAATATATTTCATGTAAAGAAGATATCTTCCAATCTAAATAAGTAAAAAGGCATAGAAATAAGATATCTCTCTTTGCTATACTTTTGTTATTAAAAATTTAACTTTAAAAAATCGTCTCTTAAATTGAGTTTATTAAACAAATACTGAGAGATTAGATTTTGTTTGCATATAGAATAATATTAGTTTTCAATTAATAAAAAAATTATGATTCAATGCCACCAAACATTCACTTCCTTTTGATTCAAGGCATTTGTAAATAAAATTTGAAGTAAATCTAGTGAATATTTTGGATTTATATTGGCAACAAAAAAAATCAGTGTTTCTTTCCATTTGTTTTGTATGTATTAATGAAATACGATCCCTAAGTTTAACTAAATAATCAAAGTAAAAGTTTTAAAAAAGGATTCTTTTTTTCAAAGTTTTATTATTTGTTTAAAGAAACACAGATTTCACCAGTTTGCAAAAAAGTATATAAATAAAATTTTAAATTATAACCGAGAAAAGAGAACTCGGGCTCAAAAAGTGGAAAAATTGATAAAATTCCGAATGATTTCGATTTAAAATTTCGTTATTTGTCTATTTACACAAGGTAATTATAATATTATTTAAACAAGGTAAAATATTATATTATAACGGAAATATTGATTTATTAAATAAAGTTGCTAAATTTTCATTGTAGCGGGAAAGGAGATTTAAAAACGTCTTAGTTAAATTTACAATTAAAAACTTTTTTTAAACAAATTAAACTTTTACCAATCATTATTGGTTGTTATTTTTTTAAATTGGTGCAGAACAAAAAGATTTGTTTCTTTTTAAAATCTTTTTAACAATTTTCTTTTTTAAATAGTTTTTAGGAGTTCAGAAACTGATTATTTGTTTTTTTATCTCTTTTTTTTTTTTTTCAACAAAAAAAATTGAATCCAATTATGAAAAACTTCTCAAAGTGAATAATATTTCCAAGATTTAATATTTCCTTGATAGAACTATCCAATTATAAGCGAAACATTTAGAAATGAAGAATTTCGAGTTATTTATTCCGGTATATCAAGAGAAAAAAAAATGGTTTTTGAAATAGCAAACGATATATTGTAGCAAAGACTGAATGTCGCTTATACAATAAAATCGGCCATCAGATTTTTAAAGCAATTTTCTGAAAGTAAAACTCTCACCTACCTTCTCATGTGTATTGAAATTTGGAGTCAACTTCATTGCAACATTTCAACCTTTAACTATCTTCTAAAGCTGTTTTGTAGAAAAGTTAAATAATAAAAATATTTTCGGATCTTTTGACAGATTTAGTAACAGAACTCGCTAGATGTTTTTCTCTTTGTACACATCCGATCACCTCGCCACCACTGAACGTAGCAGTATTGAAAGGATTTGTTGTTGTCGACTGCTGAAAGCCCACTAATGTTATCAGTGTTATGATGAACAAGTGAAATTAAAACTACAACATAAAATACAACTATGGAAAGAACAGAAAAAAATATTAATTTTGCACATTAGTTTTCTTCGGGACATTGATATCATCGAGAGAATTACAGAAGATAAAAACTGAATCTAAAACAAACAACCTAAAATGATGATGCTCTAAAAAGATAAGCCAATGAAGTTAGAAAACTTTCTATACTTATTACCAATAACATTTAGGTTATACTAGCTATTATCCGAGACTCTGTTAGTTTGGAAATTTTGATGTGTATGTACGAAAAACTATCAAATAATGACAAATAGAAAAAACCTAACTTAAAAACGATACATTTAAAAGCATAAGCACATCCGAAAAATGTATAGCAAAAATACAATTTCATAACAAAAACACACAACTAACCTAAAATTAATTTATTTAGATAGTTTACCCAAAATAAAACAATACACCAAATCAAGTCCGGTCAAATCCATTTTATTTATTGATCGAGATTGAGATAGCAACAACAGTAATATACACATAATTTTTAAACTTTTTATTTAAATGAAAACACAGTTGTCATCGCGCGCAAACACAAAAACATAACAAAGTTTTATAACCTTTATTATGTTTTCTTTCAATTTAAAAGTACTTCAGAATGAATCTGAAAGATCGATTCATTAACAACATTTGATTTTAAATTCATTGAACACAAGGAAAATAAATGGAATCGTTTGAAATAATCGGTCGAAATTCTGCTAAACCTAACCTCAACTTTATTGAAAAAAATCTGGAGCCTTGCTTTTCTTTGGCGGGATTTGGCCTCAACTTTTTGGCGAAAAAGTTTTAAATTAATAAAAAATTAACCACTCAATGAACCGAAATGAAAAGTAGCCTTTGCTCTATTTCTGACTATAATCTACCTTAGTGCTAAATTTCATCCAATTCTGTTTAGCCGTTCTGGCATGATTGGGTAACAAACATCCATCCATCTATCCAAACATTCACATTTATAAAATTAGTATAGATTAAAGTAATTTTCATGATTCGTGATTTTCTACATAGATTCATTGCCAAATCACTGAAATAAAACATTTGAAAAATAAAATAGAAGTATCAAAAAGTGGGTAGCTCAAAGCCTTACTTTTATTTACTAGCAATGGAATATTTATAAATTTCATCATTTCTAAATCATCTATATATAGTCAACTATTTGTTAAATTTTGAAAAAAAAAGGAAATTTTCCATGCAAATGAAACTACTGTCATTGGAAAGATAAAATTTTGTATTTAACAGTATAAAAATATTTCTTATTCGATAAATTTCTTCGAAGTTACTTTTGAAAATAGCAAACATTTTGTTTAATTTCTAATTAAATTCACAATAGATTTAATTAGAAATCAAATTTATTAATACTCTTTTTATCTTGCCTTTGAAGATTAGATAAATTCAGTCCAGACTGTTTAAGAGATGTGGTGTCTATATAGAAAATGACTTTTATTTATATTGAAACAACATGATTTATTCCTCTAAGGATTCAAACCACACTTATAAAAAGAACACATTAGACTCACGTAAGTAAGTACATTGAAAATACTTTAATTATAGAAAAAACAGAAAAAAAAATCGATATATTTCCCTGAAGGAAGCTTTTGCAGACTTAAAAAAAAAATTTGGAAATAAGATGTCGAATAACTAAATGAAACTTTTATTAAAAGATATCAAACGTTTACATAGAATATTTATAAGAAATATCAAAAAAACATATGTACTTTAGATATTTTATATGAAATACAAGATCTTAAAAGGATTTAATATCGAAGATGTGAAATGCATCTCATGGTATGAATTCTTTCATTCGTTATTGTGAGTTATATTTTCTTTAATCTCCCAAGAAACGTATTTTGGAACAGAAAGTCTAAAACGAGATAAGAAGATCGCAAATCAGCCAGCTCAGAAAAAATAATAAGCTATTTCTGAAAAGGAAACATACTAAAAAGAATTCTGTGTGCACTTATTTTCTTGGTATAAGATTATTTGCCATGGTACCGTTAGCTTCCATCAACATTTTTTTGTAATTTTTTTCATGTTTTGATGTCTGACTGAACAATCCTGAAACCGTTTTATTATTAATGCTTTTTCGAATCGCTCTGAGCTTACCAAAGTTGTAAGGATCCATTTTGGAGTAAAATTTTTTCAAGGGAATAAAAAAATAATAATAATAAGCAAAACGAAATGATAAAGCTGAAGAAAAAAAAAGAGCAATTCCATTTCAAGATATTTGTATTTCTGTTAGTCCCGTCACACAGAAGAATGATCGATGGTTCAAAACCATGAAAAAATAACGAAAAGGAAGGCAAAAAAACATTAGAGAAGAAAATTTTAAATTGTTTGCTCAATTCGACCACCGCCATCTGTTGACGGTTACAAAAACCATCTATTTGTTCCGCAAGCTGATTCCAAGCTTTCAAGCGAGAAAAAGGAAAAGAAAAATGTTTTTAAAAATGGCAGACGATTACTGACATCTGACAGTGTAAAAGAATTGCGGCAACGCATTTAATATCTCAGCAAAAATAGAATGCAATAGATTTATTCATTCATGTCTAAACCTGTCAGAAAACTAAAAACCTATTTGAATTTCAATAAAATATTTCTAAAAAGATTACATCATTAAATAAATAAATTCACTCCACTAACTGAAACATAGTTCAGTTTTTAAAAAGAAACAAAAAAGATTTATTTGACTTTTCAAAACAAACTGTAAATCAGCAGTGATTTTATAAGATTTCTATGTAAAGGATCTAAAAGATAAATAATATCTATTTTGCATAAACATGTTTATTATAGCGAAATCACAAAATTCTTGTTTATTATTGCGAAATCACAAAATTCTAACAGAAATTTTAACACAAATTCCTAGCAATTCAGTACTTTAATGAATTATATAAATCTCAATTATTTCCATTCATTCAAAATTTCATTTTATTTAGAAAGCAACTAAAATTTTACTATATTTACAGGATGAAAGTTTTAGTTATAAATATTAATAACTTCAAAATTAGACATTTTGAAAACTCATCATAAACATTAAATGCAATATGAAACACAAATTAATATTTATCTAAATTTGAGAATTAAAATGTTCTTGTTTTTTATTCTTATTTATTGAACAGAATAAATATATACAGTGTCTCACAAAAGTGATGGGACACTTGTGCTTTACAAAAGGAAAATGTAATAAAATAAATAAATAATCATGTACAAATTTTTTGTGGGTATATTTCATACTTAAATTTTGTAACAATTAATACATAACATACATTTTGTCAAAATATTAAAATAAATTTAATAAATGATACAGTTATTTAGAAAGGAGCAAAAAAATGGCTCACATAAGTGATGGGACACTTACTTTTCAATCAAATATTTATCCAAAAATTTTACTTTTTAAAGGGTTTTAATATTTTGTTGGATTTCCTTTTACTTTTAAAACATGATTTAATCTTCTTGGGATGGATTTGACTAATTTTTCTGTGATTTCTGGAGTGATTTTACCCCATTCTTCTTGAAGAACCAATTTTAATTGTTGTTTTGAAGAAATGGTGTGTTTGCGAATTCTTGATTCCAATTCTTGCCAAATATTCTCTATGGGATTTAAGTCAGGAGATTGTGGTGGTGTTTTTATTATTTCTGGACAGTTATACAGCAGCCAGAGTCTAACGTTCAAAACAGTGTGCTTGGGATCATTATCCTGGTAGAATTTATAATCGTTATGGAGGTTCAATTTTCGTGCTGAAGATTTCAAATTTTGCTGTAAAATGTCGATATACTTGTACTGATCCATTATACTGTCAATAAAAACAAGATTACCGACTCCAGCGGACGACATACACCCCCATACCATAACTCCTCCTCCATCATGTTTTACTGTTGGCACCAAGTTCTCTTTATGAAATTCTTCCCTGGGTTTTCTCCACACCAAGATTCTACCGTCAGAACCAAATATATTAAATTTACTCTCATCAGCAAATATAACTTTATTCCAGAAATCAGAATTCTTATTTATGTAGGATTTTGCGAATGCCAGTCTGAGTTTTCTATTCTTTTCACTTACGAAGAATTTTTTCCTGGCTACTCTACCGTGATATCCAGCAGATCGAATTACTCTTCTAATAGTCTCAGGATTAACAATTACTCCATATAATGCTTGTAAATCAGCAGCAACTTTAGGAGCACTCATTCTTGGATTTTTTTTAATAATTCGAACGATAATTCGCTTTAATCCATTAGATAGCTTTGATGGTCGGCCAGGTCTTCTTTTATTCTGAATCATATGATTCTTTTTATATCGTTTAATGATGTTGAAAACTGTTGAATGACTCAAATTAATTGTTTTAGCAGTTTCTCTAATAGATTTTCCACGTTCAATATGCAAATTAATAATTATTTTTCGAATTTCAGGCGAAGTTTCTTTTCGTTTAGCATTCATGGCTGCACAGAGCTAAAAAACACAAAAATTCCAAAGCAATCTGGAGAGAAATACTGCAGACGATTTTATAAATTATTGCCAATTGCTTTTGAGTAAAAATAAAACCCCCAAAAATATTTTTATTGCTTATTTCAGACGATTTTTGTTGCATACCTAATGGTGTCCCATCACTTATGAGAGCTAATTTTTACTCCGTTCTAAACAATTATATTTTTATTAAATTAATATTTTAATATTTTGACAAAATGTATGTTATGTAATAATTGTTACAAAATTTAAGTATGAAATACACCCACAAAAAATTTGTACATGTTTATTTATTTATTTTATTACATTTTCCTTTTGTAAAGCACAAGTGTCTCATCACTTTTGTGAGACACTGTAAATGAAACTGACAGTAAAATAATTTGTTCTCAAATCTTATGTTAAAGCTTCCTTTAGTAATTTTTCCACTCTCTTTTCAAAATTTATATTGCAGAAAAATAAAAATTAAATTATTCGTAATAACCATTAAAGCCAGTATAAAGTCAGACATGCGGGGGCTTCACATTAGAAGGGGCCCTCAAATCGAAGTATAACATAAATAAATTATCTGCTTTCATTATTGATGTAGTGAAGAAGTGTTTACCCTGGGCCCCAATTAAGGGTAAGTCGAACACTGTTTCTATAAATATTTAATCGAATTTTCCTTTGAAAACTAATAAAGAAAGATTCTGTTTATTATCTTTACAATTTACTTGAGATATAAGCGAGTGAAGTTATAATTTGGCGTACGTGTTGGCGGAATTGTGCCAACACGTAGGTTGAATTCCGCCCAGGATCGAACCTGCGATGTTCGGGTTTGAAATCCAGTAACTTATCCACTATACAAAAATGGCCACCAATGTTTAGTGGTAGTTACTGGCTTATTAAGATGTCACCACAATACTCCCCTACCAGTGAGTTCGCTAGAGAGACGAACGATTTTATTGCGCCAAGCGTTATGGCTAGTGTACGAGCGTTGCTGCTGCGTCAAGTGAGTCTGACGACTTTGTGTTGCTGCGTCAAGTGAGTCTGACAACTTTGCGTTGCTGATGGAGAGATGGCGCCAAGATAGCTGTTGAAAATTCATCACGTCCGGGTCACCAATTTGGCGTACGTGTTGGCGGAATTGTGCCAATCTGCGATGTTCGAGTTTGAAATCCAGTAACTTATCCACTATACAAAAATGTCCACCGATGTTTAGTGGTAGTTACTGGTTTATTAAGATGTCACCACAATAATATCATGAAGGATAGCACACAATTGATTCATGGATAAATTATTTGTTCAGTTACGCTTTTAATATCATTGCGACATCATGGGATTTAGTTCCATTAAAAAAGTTCATATACGCAATAAGCAAGATAGAAATAGGGCTATTAAAGTAACTCATCTTTAATGTCTATCAAAAGTTGATTCTAAAAAATAACTTTTTGAGGAAATTATGATAATCCAATAATCTATTATAATTTCAACTGAAATCAAATGTACCCAACATTACCGAAGAACAAACTAGTCACAAAAAGCGGAAAGTTATTAATACGAATACATTTCAGTGAATTTTCTTATTTATACACCTATTCAACTGGAATGTTTCCAAAATAGTTTCTGTTGAATCTTTTAGTGAGGAAATGGGATGAGTGGTGAAGAATTGATCTGTATAAAAATTTCTCATCGAAACTAATTTTTTTTATTGGATCAAAACATCGTCTTTCTAAAGTAGATTTAAATTTATAGAGAGAGGGGAAAAAAATGTGCAATGTAGAAACTAGAGTTACAATCAGCTATACTTAGAATGAGTAAATATAGAAGTGAAATGTATTTTGAGAAATTCTATTGCAACGTAGAAACAAGGAATGCAAAAAAGAACTCGAATTCATGTAAGATATAAAGTTAAGTTTCTTCAACAAAGATTTTCCCTATTTACAAAATTTACAACAATATATACTATACTATATCATATTATATATGTAATGATATCTCCGAATCTAATTTAAATCCTAATTAATTTCCTAATTTTTTCTTAACTTAGCTCAAATTAACATCACTCTAAAATGTTATTTTATTCCCTGATCCAATTCTCTTTTTATTTAATTATTTTTAACACGCTCTGCATAAAATTGATGACTTAAGAAATTTCCTCAGATTCCAAACAAACGGATAAAATTCCCTACGGCTTGCAGTATCTGAATCTCGAATTTTAAAATTTAATTGCAGAAAATTTTCTGCTTTAATTATAGTATGTTGTTTCGGAAACTTCGTCAAATGGATTCACCAGCAGCATTCATTTCTGATGAACATAGGAAAAAAGAAGTATTGTCCAAAATTATCCAATATATATTTTTTTAAAATTACCAAAATTGAAAAAAAAATGCTCCAAAAATTTGGTAAAAACATATATACCGGGTGGCCAGAAATAAAACACCCCTACTCTGACCTCCCTGGATATCGAACTACTCAGTGTAAAGGCTTGAAAATTTGTGGACATACTATTCAAAAAATGGGGAAACGGATTTCACGAAAAAAAAATTTAGTTCCAGAAATCACCGATAGGTGGCGCTGTACCACTGGACGTATGCTGAAAAGACACAAAAACACGTTTTAAACACATTTTATTTGAAAGTACCAAGCATACATGAAACAAGGACGTTATCGATGCAGGGAATGCTGCTCAATATGGTTCCCTTCCTGAAGATGTAAAATGTGAAGTCTGTGGACAGCTTGTTCAACTGCGGATCGTAACTGGTCATCTGAGATGCTTCTCACATGCAGACTGATACTCTCTTTCAAATCTGCCAAGGTTATCAGACGTTCTCGATAAACAAGGTTTTTTAAGTGTCCCCAAAGCCAAAAATCACACGGATTAAGATCCGGTGAACGAGATGGCCAAGTTGTCGGAAACGCGCGACTGATTATTCTGTCAGTGGTGAAATGTTGGCGAAGAAACTGTTGCACAGGGAGTCCAATGTGTGGAGGTGCTCCATCTTGCATAAAAGTAATGGTGTCAAGGCATTGGCGCTGCTGCAAATGGGGTACAACAAATGTTTCGAGCATCCTTTTGTACCTGTTGGCCGTCACGGTACATGTCTCAAGGCCATTGGAAGTAACCTCTTCGAAAAAGAACGGTCCAAGGATGAATGTGGCTGTGAATCCACACCAGACTGTAACTTTCGGTGAGTGGAGTGGAATCACTTGGAAGGTACGGGGGTTTGTCGTGTCCCATATGCGACAGTTATGGGTGTTCACTGTTCCACTGAGGTGGAAATGGGCCTCATCGCTCCACAGAATCTGCCACGGCCACGATGCATCCACTTCAACTCTAGCAAGAAATGTCAATGCAAAGGTCAGTCGCATCTCCCTGTCTGTGGCCAGCAATTGTTGATTAGGGCGGATTTTGTACGGGAAACAATGCACCATTTTTCTGAGTACGTTCCACACTGTGCTATAGGGAACACCCAAGTGTCGTGACACTGCACGTGCACTACTGCAGCCTAAAACATTATCCATTGACTGTTCAACAATACCGGTGGCAACATCTTCAACGACATCTGAACGAACCGGTTTGCGTCCTCGACCAGGCTGAACTCCAAGATGTCCAGTTTCCTCGAATCGAGCGATCATTCTCCTGAGAGCTTGTGGAAGCAATGGTCCCTTACGCAAATCCTTAAGTCGGCGAAACTCTCGAAGTGCTGCTGGAGCATTTCCTTTATTCTCGTAAAACAACTTCACAAGCAAAGCGCGTTCTGGCAGCGTGACAGCCATCACTAATAAGAATGACATTCCCCACCTTTTAACTTCTTTTATACCCAGAACATGGCTTCTAACCATGCTTTATGCAAATTTTTCTGGTTACAGTATGAAATTGCAGTTACAACGGGAGTTCTAGCTTCTTTACTATTTTTATTTTCCATAAGGGGCAGAAAAATTAAAAAGGAAGCATGGAAGCATTCCATTCCGCATAAACATTTTAATTTTTATTAATATTTGTGTCTTTTGATCATAGTTCCAGTTGTGCAGCGCCACCTATCGGTGATTTCAGGAACTAATTTTTTTTTCGTGAAATCCGTTTCCCCATATTTTGAATAGTATGTGTACAAAATTTTGAGCCTTTACACTGAGTAGTTCGATATCCATGGAGGTCAGAGTAGGGGTGTTTTATTTCTGGCCACCTTGTATATAATAAAACGCCTTAAAAATCAGTTTTGCATAATAATATTTTTGAAAGTTGCAGTTTAGTTTTTAGTTTTAATCATATTAAAGTCTCATTTAATTGCAACTATTTTAAGAAATATCTCGTGGTTTTAAATCCCGATCTGAAAACAAAGACGATACTAAAGCAGCAGTGTTTCTGATCCAAATCCTAATTCCATCAAAGATCCGCTTTTTATTTGCAGCTGATACATGTAAATCCTTAAGGATGCTCGCACGTCGTTCGTGTATTTAATTGGAGCTTCTTAAAGTTACTTTTTTTTTAATCATAGCATAATTCGATTCAACAACATAATAATAAATCAATGAAATTTCTCAAAGATATGTTAAAACAAAGTTAGTTAAGGGTCAATTACAAATTAAAATGCAAATGTTTACAGCTTCAGTGCAGATGACGCGTCGCAGGAATGCATCATAAGGAAATAAAATACGCTTCATATATTTATTTTTATATACAAATTTTAAAATCAATGCTTCCTGAAAAGAACTTTAAAATTGCATATTATGAATTATAGAATATAACTTAAAAATCAATCGGTCAATGAAATTGTAAAAAAAAAACTTATGTAATCTTTCCTTTAAGTTATTATTTCAACAAATTTTTAATATTTTTGAACCAATCAATTGAAAAATTATTATTCATTTATTCAATCATAACCGGCTTTGTTAATTTGTCTACGACCCCTAAAATACGAATATCCAACATTAATTTTCCTCTTTGCGAACTCATATCCAAGCATCGAAAAGTGGTTTAAGTCAGCTTTTATGTACTTTCATATCTTTGAGATTTTTTGTGATAAAATGTTGAAATTTCGTACATGACCGTATTAGAAGATAGGGTCATTTTATACATTCCGATTTTTTTTTTTTTTTTGTATGGAGTTTGTATAAAATTTTAAATTTTGTATTTTTGTAGGTTTAATCCCTTGAAAATTTTAATCGATTTCATAGCATTGTGCACCTTTTTTAACTTTGCAATTTACAGTATATGTCTATGATCAATATTTAAGGAATAAAAGCCGCTGTCAAGATTTTTAGATACACGTGTATACATTGCTTTCTTTTAAGCATTAACTTCAAAATGTAATTTTAACTTTCTCTTTTATTAACATTATCATGTTTTTTTTGGCTGACATTCTTTTTACATGATTCATCAAATTCAAATTCATCAAAATTCATCAACCTTAGAATACACAAACAAGTTTGACGAACACAAAATAGACAATTCAAATTTAGAATTTTATTATGCTGCGATATTTCGGACTAGATGTCGAAAATTCTCTTTTTTGGAGGCCATTTTTCTGCCGTGACAGATCATTTTTTGAAATTCCGGTTGGTCAATAGGAAAACTCCTTTAGATGGATTTCCGATATCAGCTTTGTGTCAGCGAGAACATGACATTGGAATTTTTTTCAAATTCAAAGTGAGCAAAATGATGCTAAATATATGTCGAACCATTCACTGCTCCAAATACATTGCATGTCATTTCTTTCTTCATTTATCTCACTGAATATATAGAAAGTTATAAATTTGTCAAGGCCGCAATTATCAGTGGGACAGTTACCCAACGCCTCTAACTTAAGACTTCCACAAGACAGGAGAAGGAAAAAAATTATTAAATTTTTATAATAATACGCAATTGAAAAGAATAATGCCGAGTCTGCATAGCTGAATGGTTATGACGCTTCTTCTTCTTCTTGCATATAGCCGACCACCCCGCCACCACTGAACGTAGCAGTATCGACAGAATTTGTTGTGGTCGACTGCAGAATAAGTATTGTCCAACCTTACATTAACCGATCAGCCAAACTAACATTCCTTTCGGGGTAGTAAATAGCTGTCATTATCCCCATCTGCACTGTCTCAAACAGTTGGAATGAAACTATCAATCTTTAACATCATATCCATCAAGGTTTTGAGATTACCTGGTACCATCAGTACTGTACTTAAATCATTATTGACAATCTTCAGGTCTTTCCTTAACTCTGATATCTCTCCATATATTCCATTAAATAGTGGCAAACCGTACCAATTTCTCCACAAATGCATTTATTTTCCTGCGTTCTTCCAAATCTTTGGAAATATGCTGGAAATCTCCCATGTCCAAATATTATTTGAATTATAACTGAATCTTCTTATTTTAATTTCCGGATTAGGAATAAAGTCGAAAGTGACTCTTCCTTTTTTGGACTGGTTATGACGCTGGACTCATAGTCAGGAGATCATGTGTTCGAATCCCAGTAGACTTAAAATTTGTTTAAGTATTTTTCCTTGCTTTGATTTTTCTTTATTTCGTGCTCCAGAAGATTCTGGCCCTTTCTCTAATTTACCAGATAAGTACTCTGGACATTTATTACTGTCTCCAGAAAGGTATTCTTTCTCCAGAAAGCTTTCCCTACTTGTATAAAAGCTAAAGATCTCTCAGTCATAGTGTTCTCAGTTCAGAGTTGAGCTTATAAATTGATTTAACTGTACTTCCTGTGTCTTCTTGAGTTCTATCTACGTAACAATATTATTAGGGAAAAAAATTTGAAAAAAAAA
The DNA here is from genome assembly GCA_026543055.1 of Argiope trifasciata. NCBI lineage: Eukaryota > Metazoa > Arthropoda > Arachnida > Araneae > Araneidae > Argiope > Argiope trifasciata. The sequence goes on from JAPMOQ010010288.1 coordinate 1,605,355, forward strand.
TTGAGAAAAATGCATTAAGCTAAAAATATTAAACATTTTTCCTTTTTAACAGGCAAATTATTTATCTAAGTAATAACACTAATTATTGATTAAATTTTAAAAATTTATCCCTGTGAATGCCTTGTTGATTAGTCACACTGCTACCAGATGGCGCTAGTGTACAGACTAGCTTAGACGAAAGCTCCTGGACAGAGCTTGCCCAAAATCTGATCGCATTCATTCACTGAAGTATTATTTTTTGTATCACGTGCATCCGCGGAAATGCAAGATTTTTTTGTTATAATTTTAAAAAGATTATTATCGCTGACTCACTGTATTTCCGCACTTTTTCTTATGTATCTAAATAATTTTATGTATTTGTTTTTCCGAGATGGCAACCAGAAATTTCTTTTTAAATTAATGTTTACTTTTTTTCCGTTAATAAAGTTGTGTTTCGTAGAGTCGATGTTATACCAAATGATTTAACTTTCTTAATTCTGCCATATGCATTGCATAACATCAAGTATCTATACACCATAAAGTACGTCGAAAAAAAAGGCATTACTTAGTAAAATCCAAATGTAAATGCATAATGCACTAATTAATTTATGAATGAACATTTTATCAAAATTATATTGCAAATGTTGAATGTTACATTCTTTATGACATCAAATTGTTTCGAAACTCAATTTTTTTTAGAAAATCAAATTATTTTTTACTTAACAAGGGTCAAAAATAATATAGAACAAACGCATCAATAAGATATTTATCGAACAGTTTTAATTTCAATTTAAATGCATAGAGATCCTGTAAACTTTAAGAAAATGATCAACCAAAAAATTTTTAAAGTTTATCTGGTATAATAATAATAATTTTAAAAAAGGATCAGACCTTCCATGTCACTAAAGAAACGTGAAATTTGTGAAACAGATAGTTTGTAAAGATCTTTACTTACATTTCAAAGTTTTCAAAATCGAAAAAGAAACAACAGAAGTATATAATTCAACATTACAAAATTATTTGACAAACGGAATCGTATAAACCAGCTAATATCCAAATGAAAGCTTTTAAGGCCTTATCACACGGTGAAATTTCGTCAGCACTTTTCCGTTTCTACCCTCAAGAACAGGTCAAACAAGTTTTTCGTCATCGGCAACTTTTTCTAACCAGTTTGAAAATGCCGACGAAATATTGTCTGCAAAAGAAATTCAACCAATCATGTGAAACTTTGAAACGATGTCACACAAGTGACGTCACTTTCGTTGTCTTTTACTGACGGAAAGTGCCGACGATATTTAGCTATGTGATAAGGCCTTTACATGTTATGCTGAATGAAAAATAGAGAGCAAATGATATCCGGAATATAATTTGAACTTTTCTGTGCTTTGACTTTGTGAATAATTTCACAAATAAATGAAACCGAGTTTATATAATTTTTTTTCAGCTTTCTTATCAAATTTGAATTAAGTCGCTAGGGTGCGTCTCTTGTTTTAGTTGCGCCAACTAAGGACAAGACCACTTACTTGTCACAACCCTTTTTACGAGGCGGATTTCATTCATGCATTTTCATTCACTCAACCACAGACCGTAAATGAGACATGAATCACAAAATGATCACCTCTGAACCAGTATCCCTCCCCCAACGGTATTTGTTGTAAAGCGAAGAGAAATGAAACCGCCACCAGGCGGCGATGTTGTGACTTCAGCCTGCGAGCTGCGTAATATCTTCAAAACGGAATGTGATCTCGGTGTAGCCGGGTAATTATAATAAGTGTATCTGTGTTGTGTCGTCCATTAGTCAATAAAGGTTATGTGCTTGAAAAACCTTTGAACTTATTTTGATTTAAGTACCCAGCATCCGGTAGATGCAGACCTGAAAGATTTCTGAAAGAATTAATGTTTAGAATTGGTTTTCGGACAGTATTACTCTCGACGTAGAGGACTTAGTGACCACGACAGATTTATACGTACATCAGTTACCCCATACACGGGGAATCTTCGACTGGCGGGTTTGCACTACCTAAAGTACAGGATTCCAATAACCTACCAAAGAGTCTATCCCAACATGTTCACTTTTTCTATGTCCTCAGATAACTTTGTTTAGTTATATCTTAATGTTACTAAATATAACGTTTAAAGCAATACTAGGTCTATTTTAGGACTGACCTCATAATTTCGGACCAAGGTCAGATGATGAGGAAGATACCAGAGCCAACAACCTCTCACCAAGCTCCCACACTATACCGAGGGGGGGGGAAATTTGGAGCCGTCGGATTTAGCATGCACCAGAACCATTTACACAACGATTCTGCGGTCATATCGGGTCTCAGAACTGGAATTCGCGGGTTTCGAAGACGAGACTTTACCACCTGGCCACAACGGCCTGTTTTTGCATATAAGAAATGCATAGGAAAAAAAGGCATTGAAATCATCAAAAGTTTCGGTTTTGAGATTTTCTCGAATCTGCATATTTCAATCGAAAAGCGCATTTTTCGATTTATTCCTGGCTGCACGTGAACAGGATATTTCAAAAATGTTTTAGGATTGAAAGGTAAAACTGGTTTTTACATAAAATTTGTAGAATTTCTGTTACACAAATCTGTATAAATTTTGAACGAATTCGTTCATAGGGGGTCTGCGTATCCGAATACAATTACAAAATGTACAAAAATTAGATGGATAAAATTGTTTTTTAAATAAAATTTTTAGATTTTCTATTACACAAATGTGTATAAATTTTGAACGAATTCATTCATATGGTATCTACGTATCCGAATACAAGATAATTACAAAAAGCTATATGGATAAAATTTGGTTCGCAGTTTTAACATCGAAAGTGTATACCCTATCAAATTCCAAACCAAAAAGAGTTGAGTATATGTTCGTTTATAATTAGCATGCCTGTAAACGTTGTATTTCCAAAGAGCAAATACTCAAATAAATGAAATATGGTATTTGATCTCTAGACTAAAATTGTAGTTCTGAATCAAATTCAATTGTTTTCTAATTGTCTGAAATGCGTATTCAATTTTCTTCATAACACTACAAAGCACAAAACTCCCAAAGTTCGAAACAGAAAATACAAAAATCTGAGCATTTGTAGCATTCACTGCCTTGTCAAAGGTCTCAAATTTTCATGTTGGGAAAACAGTTTTATTATACACTATAAGAGATTGTTTGAGAAAGACCACACTCGTTTATTTCTCCTTCACAATTGCAATAGAATCAAAAAAAAAAAAAAAAAGTTGCAAATTTTAAGTTAATTTAAGAATATTACTCACAAGCATGGTGTTCTCATATGACATATTTCGTAATCACCAACATTTAGAAAAGTGATGGTTTTTGACCAATCAATCGAGTCCTTAAAAAAAAATGTTTCAAGACCTGAATTTTTTTCGTGAAAAGCCATTTTAAATGGGTTTTATTTAAACAATCATGGGGTTATCAGATAACGCAAGAGTCGATATTTAGAAAACGATGAGTTTTTTTCTCCAACATCTCAAAAACATTCCAGATCCAAAACTTAATCTCGATGTCAGAATTTTTTTTCTTTTTTTTTCACAAAAACAATGTTTAAATAGTTTGGAATTATCAAGGGACTACTGTATTGTGCAATCGTCAACTTTTATAAAAGTTATGGGGTTGTTTTTCTATCAAAACTTTTCTGCTCGACTAGAAAAATTTAAAACTTAAAAAATATACATATCATAACAAGTTTCGAAATATCCTATCTTTATTTCGTATTCATTCCCATTTTCTTCTCTATGCTTCTTTGAGTGCTAACTTCTTACGTTACCCTTTATTGGCGACCCCCGGGGGGCACTTCTGAATAAGGATGAGATGCTTCCGATATAATGGTTGGATCCCGCCAACCCGGTGAGCACAATAAAAGGTGGGGGTTCTGACCCTCCCATCGATGACGGGATGTACTGCCTACAGGAAGGATTGTGCCATGGCCGGTGATGGACTCAACCGTGGCCCTTAGGACTCAACCATAGTTTTCCCTAGTGTTGCTGTAGCGGCGGTCCGGTCATTCAGTCTTTGCATGGTTAATCCGTGTGCTTTAGAGGTGGGTCAGAGATCACTGATATGACTTACCCTTTATTGGCCAGACAGGAGAATCAGATACATGGTGGACATTCCTAGCCATATTGTAACTTTTTGTTGGCTACTTATCGCCAAATAAAACAACCTTCTTTATCGTTTTCTAATCCCCCTATAAGTGAATAGTTGATGTCTCAAAAGCGATAAATCCCCCAATGTTCTGCCCGTGCATTTTAAGGTTTCAAAAACCCAAAACCAAAATACCATCTTCTCACATCATAAAAGACACGGCATATTTGATTTTGTATCAGATGAGCATGACTCTACTCCATTAATATTTCCGTAACATCACATTCCATAAATTAAATAAAATAGAAAACCTTTTTTTTTTTAAGCTTTAGATTCGGCAAAACTATTCCAGAAACAGATTTTAAAAAGCTTTGGATTCGATCAATGGATTTACTTGAGAAATAAATCAGATATGAAAACAAAATAAATAAAAAAAATCTCGGAACTTCTGACAGCTGAAAGTTTTCTTGAGTAACGAGATTTCTTCCCCGACTTTATACCCATGTCCTCTGCGAAAGCATGGAAGGCGAGCTTAAAGGAAATAATTGGACAACACAAATGCTTAGAAATGTTCTAAGAATTGTTCTGCTGAGTTTTTTTATTTTTTCTCAGCCAGGAAATAGACTTAAAAATTAATTTTCTTTTCTTACTTCTACAGATACATACATTCTTTTTACTTTTTTTTACCCTTCTAACAATAATAGTATCGTTGCTAAATGATACTGTCCATTCTTTTTTTTTTCATGGGAAAAAAAGAAAGTATTGTAATTCTTTTTTAAAAAAATGGGTATGGATAATATAACTTCTAAATTTTGATTAATATTTTAGCTTTAAACCACTCCAAGTCAAAAAAGAAAACGAAAAGAAAGACATTTTTGAATTATTCCAGTACAGTCAAAGCTCCTTATTCGCGCTTCCTTCATTCGCGGATTTAAAAAATGCGACCCAATTCCTATATTCGCGGCTAAAAATTTCTTTATTCGCGGATCTAATAAGTACATATATATTCATAAAATGGATTCCAGTAGGTATCCAACCCAATATCCTTTGTAAATGCCATCAAATGCACTAATAAAAAAAGTAAAATAGATCTTATTACAACTTCGTCTAAAGTATGTTGTTAAATGCAAACTGCAAACATAGTCGAAATCGCGAATGGAATAGGACGAGATGGGTTCGAACAGATAGAGTCAAGTGACATTCAGGAATTGCTTGGATCGCAAAATGAAGATCTGACTGAAACCAACACTTTGAGGAAACGTTAAATTTACAGCTCATTGAAGAAGAGGCTTCAACAAGCCCTGGAAACGTGACATTCAATTTGAAAAATCGTTTAAGAATGGCAAATGAGCTTTGCGATTTCTTTATGAACATTGTTCCGTCTATGGAAAGAAGTATTATTTTCAAGAGGTAATTTGCTAATGCGACTGCTGCGTATCAGTCTGGGTTGAAGGAGCTTTTAAGAACTGCCAAGCAAGAGAAAATGACAAAATTCTTCAAACCATTGCCTAAACCTTAAGCTAATGAATCAAAATGTTCAAGAACTTCAATTAAATTGGTTTTTTTATATATTTGTGTTTTTTATTTTGTCACCTAGGAACGTATCTTCTATAATCTCATATAAATTACCATTCCGTATTCACGGCGTATTTATGGAACATATACCCCGCGAATAAAGAGCTTTTACTGTACGTGGAATACATATTTATGGAACATATACCCCGCGAATAAAGAGCTTTTACTGTACGTGGAATACATCTCGAAAACAATGCGAGCTAGATTATCGATAAAAATCTTCTAAAAATTATTCTGCTGTGTTTTTTTTTTTTTTTCCCAAGTCAGGAAATAGACTTAAAAATTAATTTTCTTTTCTTACTTCTACAGATCCAATAACAACAATATAGTAGTATCGTCGCTAAACAATAATGTCCATTCTTTTTTTTCCATGGAAAAAAAAGTATTGTAATTCTTTTTTTAAAAAATGGATATGGATAGTATAACTAAATTTTGATTAATTTTTTTCGCTTTAAACTACTCCAAGTCAAAAAAGAAAAGACAATTTTTGAATCATACCAGTAATACACTAGGCCTCGGTTACGGAACAGGAAGGTTGTAGGTTCGAGACCCAATTCCACCGAAAAACCGCCGTGTAAGAGAGTCTGGTGCACGTTAAATCCGTCGGGGGCAAACGTTCTCCCGCTGGTGTGAAGTGGAGAGGGAGCAACCAGCTCAGGTCTCGTCCTCGTCATATGACCGCGGTTCAAAATGACGAGATCCGTCCCAAAATAGCCCTAGTGATGCTTCAAAACGGTACGCTAATACAACCGAACTAAAAAAATCCAGTAATACATCTCGATTTTTAGTTGCTTATAGACTCCAAAAGGTACCAAAATTCGTTCACTACACAATAACGGGCGCTGAAAAGTAGAGATTTCTCCCATTGAATTGACTGTGGTTGGGCTGCTTTGATTGCAGACCGAACTTGGGACACGGAGAATTATGTGACATTTTTTCCTTGCTACCACAGTGTCCTACTGAAAATTCATCTGTCTTGATATGCATTTTGTTTTTGTTTTTCTCTCTTTTTTTCCAATAAGGAATTACTCCATTCAAGATATGATTGTTATGGTAACTCACCTAATGAGCAAACAATGCTAGAAATTCAAATCGATAACAGTTAAACAAAGCTTTATTCCAAAAGAAAACGCTCGCAAAAATCACGATACTGCACTCGCTGAAATCAACGATATATACGGAAACAGCAAATCATCAATTAAATAGCAGTAGCAGATTAAGTGTTTCGGCACATTCACTTGCAATTCCTTAATTCTGTTTCGAAAGAATTCATATCTCATCTGAACTCTTTAGTTTTTTTATATTCTCCAGATCTGGATGTCATCATGATTCTTGTATTTTCTAGAACCCTCATTTTTGTCGCCTAAATTCAGCGTCATTAAGATGGCACTGCTAGTTTGTGGCTTGTCTTGATACCAAAATTTCGATTTTTGCTACATTTTATATAAAATCCGGCAATGGTAAGTACAAATCACATTCGATTCCTTTCTCTGGAAAATGAACCTAAACACAAAACTGAAAGGCCGATTGGAGAAAACTATTGTTGACAAGATGTACATAAACAAACAAAATAATGCCATGCTCTGGCTTATACAACAGATGTATTTATTAAAATATTCTAATGATAGAAAGGGAAAAATTTTGGCGATGGTGGTGGCGGGATTGTGCCAATGTGCAGGTTGAATTTCGCCAAGGATCGAACCTGCGATGTGTGGGTTTGAAATACAGTAACTTATCCATTTGGCAAAACAGTACGCTTATGTCTAGTCTAACGACTTTGAAGACACGAGCGATCGCCTTTATCGAACAGATAAGTTACTGGGCTTCAAACCCAAACATCGCAGGTTCAATCCTTATCGGAATTCAACCTACACATTGGCACAATCCCAGCCAACACCACCGCCACATTGGTGCATCTGTTACTATATTGGGGATAGGTAGGATCGAACCTGGGACCTTACGGATGGTAACCAGATGACATGATCACAAGACTAAAAGTGATCACTCAGTCTTGAGTATGTTATCTGGCTTATAAAGCTTTCACTACAATACTCCCCCTTCAGTCAAAGGTGAGACGAACGATATTTTTGTTTCTGTTTCTGTTTAGTAGTGATCTTATTGGCTGTTGAATTTTTAATGCGTCTTACCCATTTTTCTTTTTGGCTGATTATTTATCAGCTTTATTTTTACTCTTTATTTATTGGCTGATTATTTATCGCCATTTTTTTTTTTTTTTTTTTTTTTGTTAAGGGCGCCACTTCAGCTGAACGAAGGTTGCGTTTTTTGTTTATTTTCATCGTCCTAGG
>JAPMOQ010010288.1:1613427-1685578 GCA_026543055.1 Argiope trifasciata
TTTTTTTTTTTTTTTTTTTGCTGATTATTTATCATTTTTTTTTTTTTTTGCTGATTATTTATCAGGGTTTTTTTTATTATTTTGCTGATTATTTATCAGCTTGATTCAATTTTATTTGGCTGATTATTTATCGCCATTAGTTTTTTTTAATCGGCTGATTATTTATCGCCGTTTTTTTTTTAATACTTTTCGGGTAGAGGGCGCCACAACAGCTGAACGAAGGTTGCGTTTTTTGTTTATTTTCATCGTCCTAGGTCACCAATGTTGCTTTTGGCGATAGCTAGGATCGAACATGGGACCTTACGGATGGTAACCAGATGACATGACCACAAAACTAAAAGTGATCACTCAGTCTTGAGTATGTTATCTGGCTTATAAAGCTTCCACTACACATCTACCACACATGTTTCAACAATAATAATCTAAAACCTGAATGTCAAAACTATTTACCAGATTTCATTTTCATCTAGCTCTTTTAGCTTTCCATTATATGAGAAATGATTTTTTTTGGTCCTGAAGTGGTCTAAAATCTGTAGATGTATAAAAATCTTAACATCATTTTTTTTTCTTTTACGTTATTTTCCCTTTTTATCATTTTATATAAAAGAAAATAATTATCAAGGGAATAGCATTATAGATAGAAAGAAGTTTTTAAAAAAATGTTACCACTACATTTGTTTACCTGTAATATGCAGTACATTCTTGACAATTAAATTAATCACAAGTTAAAAGCATATATTTAACCTATTGTATAGTATTTGTGAAAACGTTCTTCTCTTGATTCTCTAATACATGATGCATTTTGTATTTCATAACATTGTAAAAAAACTGAGTATGGATTACATTGGACAGAATGACTAAAAAATGACATATATCTACAATTTTTGAAGGCAAAAATCACATACCAAATTTCATTCATCTGATTTAGTTATGTTTTTGAATTACCACATTCACAAATTGATAGATTTGACCCAAAATGTGATGCAAATCTAGAATTTTAATGATAAATTTATGTTTCATCAAGGTAATTACTTCAGTTTTGAAATACCGTGTTCACATAGATATAGATGGATAAATACATAGAATTCTCAAAGATAAAATTTGTTTAAAGTTGTATGAAGATCTGCAAATTTATTGAAAAGTTCCCATATCAAATTTCATGCCTGTAGTTCATTGCATTTTTCAGTTATTGTTTTGAAATGTAAGTCTAAAAGTGGCATTTTCAAATTCGGAAAGAGGAGAATTCATAAAATATTGAGGTTGTATTTTTTTTAATCAATGCCATTATTTTGATGTGACAAATACCAGCAAAACAAATTTTTCTCTCTCATGAAAGAATATGTAAAAAGAAATTAAAAACTTCAGTTCACTTAGAAATGTCCAAAAATTATGATACACCTTTTATTGATTTATGATAAATATCTTTGGAGAAAAATCAATATATGATATAAAAAAATTATTAAATTGGTAATTTCTAATAATTATTTTACAAAATCTTTGATAAATAACAATGTTTTTAAATTATTTAAAAATTGCATAATTGTAAGGTGTGTGAAATTGAACATAACTTATTATAAATTCAAACTTGATTTTAAATAATGCTCTAATGAATACACTCAGGGTTTAAAAAAATATAATTGAATAGAAATAAAGACAAAGCTGTTAAGTTATAAGAATATATTTTAATGTCCTATTCACAGAAATGATTTCACATATATTCTAATGAGATTATATATGCAGGACTGCTAACTTGCATATAAATAAGGAAAGATGGGCATATTATATTAAATATATATAGATATATATATATGTTATATACAAAGTACAAATGATTTAATTATTCTCCTGGTGCTGGGCTAAAGTACGATTTTATGTTACGTGGGCTGGGTAGGATGACAATTTTCTTCCCCTATAAAAGAAAAACATAGTTGTCATTACAAAAATAGTTTAAAATAGAAATTAGTTTTGAGAAATAAGTTATAGTAAAACCTCAATTTGTTAATTTTAAAAATAAATTTCTAATATTTTTAATTCAAATCCATTCTTTTTTATTCCCTTTTTCTTTTCAAGTATACTTTCAGGTTCAAAATCTAAGTGAAACAAATTCAAAATATTCTTCTATTTGATAATTTAAAACATAATTTAAATTTGAAAAGGAAGAGGCATAAAAAATGATATAGGAAAAAAATTAGATATATATTTTTAGCAGCTAAAAATTTTATTTTTTAATGCATAATTTCAATCCTTAAAATTACTAGGGCTGAACCTAAAAAGAATTTACAAATTTATCAACTTCAAAGATATTATTTGAATTATATATCTTAACACGTGTTCATCTTATAAAATAGTAAATACTAATGAAAAATATATTTATTTAAAGATTAAACATTGTCCAGTTAAAAATATGCAAAAATAATTTTTGGCAAAAATCCATATGGGATTTTGTTATTCTTTAGTAATTTTTTTACAATATTAAGGTATTTTAACTTTTTAGATTTAAAAAAAAATACTTTTTTTTTAAATAAATAAAATTTTAGACCCAAAGTATAAACTCACTATTGCATATACTACAGGAGTTAATGGTATCATAATATTCTAATATTTTTGCAGGAAAAATAATTAGTAATATTTAGTAACATTGTATACAGACATACAATTTCAAAATACTTAACTGTTTCTTAAATCTGGGGTTTCTAATCAGTCTTTTAGTTTCAAGATAATACAATATTGAAAAGTGCAATTAAATGGTTTCCTTAACAATTACAAAACAAATTCCAAAGTTTCGAAGACAAAATTTAACATGGAAGATACAGCTTTATTTTTTAAGTAATTGTTTACTTATTAAAGACCTATCTTAGCCTATCAATTTGGCAAAAAATAAATAAATAAATAAAATAAAATAAAGTGACATTCAAAATTAAATGTAATGAAACCAAAACCAATATCAAAATCTCTAAAGGAAGAAGGAGTAGAGATGTACATTCAAAATGGTTTTGTTATCAAAACCATTTTGATGATCCATTTCTCCAATGTCTAAAGACATTTTGTTTCATTTTTCATAAAGTGTGTCTTTTTGTTTAGAATCGCAAGAAAGTGAGAAGCACCAAAAAGAAATTTATATTTGTTTCAAGGATACATTTCTAGATTAGCCATATGATTTTCAGCTTTCAACAGAAATTATTTCTAAAGAAACTTATTTAATGGAAAAAAGGATTTTTACCCATTCTTAAATAAAATTAATAAATTAAGTGAAAAGCAAAGCAACTTAAATATTTTATTTCTAGTAAGACTATATAAACTTCAGTGTGTTTGTGTGTGAGAGAGAGAGAGAGAGAGAGATTTTATACTGGCCGTGAAATTAGGATTACAGGAAATTCATTATAACGAATAATTATTTTTCCCATCAGTGAGTTCTTAACAAAAACCTATAAAATCTTGGTAATAAATCTGACTTTGTGCTACAAATAGTTTTGTAAATGAAATAACATTTAAGATAGCTTTCCTACAATTGAGATCACAATAATAGAGATGTACCAAGAAAGAATGAGTTTTGAATCTATCCAAAATAGAGAATATCAGTAATTTTTAATGCTTAGTTGTATCTTTCTCATATTCATTCATCAATTGCCAAAATTGTTAATTAATATGATTTTTAAAAAATTATTTTATTTTATGAAAATGAAATTAATTTAAATAAATAAAGTATCAACTTACACATCTAGCGTGCCCTCTTATTCTTCCACAACCTCGAGGATGATATCTACAAATTCGATTTGGTTCTGAAGCTTTTCTTTTTGACTGTCCATTACTCTTAGCAACATAATTTGAGTCCAAAGTTACCATCTTATGCCTGCTATTTTCTTTACCATGAGGATTAGACTTGGTAGGAGAAGGTGAGGTCATATTTGGCCCTGGCATATCACCGTCGTTCTTTAACTTACAAGGGGATCTTGGCTGATTGGAAGCAACAGGAGTATCACACTTGGTGGGATCTATGTGACTAGAGGATGGAGAAGTGATATGCAAGGTATCATTGTTTATAGCAGATTGAGATACAGGTTGTGTGACGGGTGAAAAAAAGCTCCTTATTGATTTCATAGTTTGTCCAATTTCCACTCTTGGAGATGGACGAGTTGTACTAACCCTCTTTGTGGGTTCAATTGACTGGACAGCGTGCTTAGAGGGTGATATGTCTTCTTCTACAGTAAGAAAGATTTTATAATTAACAATATAATTACGTAAAAATATTTCAAATACATTATTTAATTCATCTAAAAAAATATAAATAAAATGAAGCTTATAAAATATTTAATCAATTACTTGTATAAACAAAATGTTGATGAATGCACAGCAATATAAATATTTCAAGCAATATTCATAGACAATCTGTTTTATTTAATACAATTGACAGCACCATGGAACCATGTACACATAAATAAGCTATTATTAAAATAATAAAATAATAGTTTACAAAATTAACATTTTATTGGCAAACGGATGTGCTGATATCTTGTAATGTTATTTAATTTGTGGCATTATATTTTCTTTTCAAGTTAAATATTGAATTATTTAATATTTTTTAAAATAAAAATATTTACGTTATATCAAAAAAAACTTGCTGAAGTCAGATGAATTATTTTTCAATAAGACAAATTTTTAAAATATAATAAAATTCTATTCTATAGGATTTCAATTTTTTATGTTAACTAATGGACTTGTGGAGAAATGGTTAACTTTCACTACAGAATGAAATGACAATGCATGTAAATAGTAATCATGTGCAGTGAGAATATGCAGATAGGACAAAATTTGATGTCGATTTTATTCTTGTTAATAAAGCCATTTTTCTTGCTTCCTCTCATTATATAGTAGATGCTGACTTTAAACAGTAAGCTTTTTTTAATTTTCAGTTAATTTAAATTAATAACATTTTTTTTTCTATAATATTCCTCATGCTTTAAAAAATTTCATTATTATTTTGACTGACATATCTGTGAGAACAAAAAATTTTAACATATGCAATCGAATTAATGAATAGAAGAAAACAATTAAGTTAGTGAATTCTGACACATTTGGAACTATCTTACAAGCTAAGCTCATAAAATTAACCCTTTGCATTTTTATAGCTTAACACTTTGACATGCAGTGGTTTCACAGTGAAACTACCACTTCCTAAAAATTATTTCTAAATGTGCAGTCATTTCTGATCGAAACCAAACAATGTTCTAATTTTAATAATTGCCTGTAGATATCAGCACGTTAGTTACTAACCTCTGATCTACAGAAAAATGCATCATTTTTAAACCTTCTTTTCATTACTTTCAATTTCATTTTAATTTCAAAAAATAAACAAATTCTAAATGCCTTCATAATTTTTTAATGTAAAAGATAACTACAGCATACATATAAAAAAATTTATACATAATAAAATACATATATACACATTTTTTTAATCAAATAGCAAAAGGGAAGTTCTTTATACTTGACATCCTTTTTAGATTGTATCGGAGACAGGGTTGATAACTGAGGTAATTCAAATTATAAAAGCTGAATTCTTGATACTTTTAGATAAATAAATAAAAATTCATGAGCTAAAAAAGTTATAATTGATATTAATGATTCTAACTTATTGTATTTTTAAGAAAAATTTAATTAATAATGCAGCCTTAGTAATTAGATGGGAATACACATTCTTTTAATTAGGACTCAGTAATCAAAAAACAAAATGATTAGGGGGGAGGATTGAGAAATAAATTTTAATATATATGTATATATACATAATATACAGTTTTAATTTTAAATATTACATATTTTGTGATATATTTTCTAGTAAAAAAATTAAGCAAATGTTGCTAGAATAGACTTATTTTTGGATTATCTATCATTTTATCTCTAACAGTAATAAAGATGAAAATCTATTTGACAATTAGCAATTAACAAAATAGATTGTGGAATCTGGAACTTCAAAATTTGAAATATATATATAAATTGAAAAGTAGATGTGTACAGTTTGACCCCCCCCCCCTCACTACTCTTTCAAATTTTAACCATTTAAAATTTAAGTCAAAATTGCATCTGAAATAAGATTTTACACTCCTTTTAAAGACACAAATTTATTTTTCTACTAATATTAGTTTAAATATATATTATTATTATTGTACTTTTAGTCAGGATCCTTCAAAATCAGAGTTTTAAATATTCTCAATATTAAAAAAAAAAAAAAGTTTTAAAAATAAATATATTGGAACATGGGTACGCAAAAAGTAATTGTTCTATTACTATTACACTTAAAACTATGTAGCTTTTTGCGAGAGTTTACAGCAAATCATTAATATTGTTTCAAATTATACATCATACCAAATTTTCAGCAAATTCAATTGGATAAATACTAAAATTTGAGCAAATAAAATGGAACAGATAAAAAGAATTAAAAAGCATTTAAATAATTTTAAATCTTGATAAGATTATAAAATTATTAAAATTTTCTGTTTGCAAGTGGTTATCTTTTAAAGACTTACCTGAGTTAATGTAATATTGTATATTGCCAATAATAGTACTTTATGTATTTTTTATTACCAATTGAAATTAAAATGTATTTCAATTAGTTTCATTGCCAAAAAAAAGTTTAAATCAATATTTGAGAAATATTAGCAGATAACTGCATTCATTTACATCAGATTTGATTTATTCAATAAAAAACTTTGAATTCTGAAGATAATCAATTTTGATTCATAGAAGCATTTGAATTTCATTTTCAATGCTGAAATAAATTTTCAAAAGTAATTTAATTGATTTATAGTAACTGATTAATAGAGGCTCATCATATGCAGATTCTCAACAGAACCTTACTAAATTGTACTCCTCTAATTTTAAATTATTGAAATAAAGTACAGTACTAACAGATTTAAACAAATTGTATATTTAATAAAATAATTAAACTAATTGTTTGCTAATAATGGCAAATTCAGGCAATAAATTCTGCATAGGTTAGATGGCATAAGCTTGAAAATTTACCTTTCATTTCAACACACTTATTTGCACATTTTGAACACTCTTTATTAAAACTTAACTTTTGAAAATAACAAAAAACTAGATTTCCAGACAAATGCGAGTTCTTTCTAAATTCATACTTATGACAAAAAGGATTATTTATGTTCATAAAATTTAAAACTCATGTTTATGTTTTTTCAAAAATATATAAATAAAATTAATCTTCAACATAAATTTTTAAAAAAATAATTAAAAAAGGCATTTACATACCTTTAGTATACATTTTTGCTGATGCTTCAACATTATTATCATTGACATGAATTTTATCTTCTTGGTCTTTCATTACATTCCAAAGAAATATCTTATTATCATCTCCAGAAGTTACAAGCTACAGAATAATAATGAAAAAAAAAAAAAAACATATTTAAGAAAGTGTTTTTTTTTATTTTCTTATTTTTACATACATAAGCATAAACTTAATATTTTAAAAAATGAAAACTTTTTTTAATTGCACTACAAGTTCTCAAATAAGCTTTTTTTGTGTTTTTGTGAATCTATTAAAAGGCACTTATTTTACCTAAACATGAGTGATATGAAAGAATAGTATCCAATAGAGAGGAAGTTCAAATTGAAGATATAACAAATAATTCTAGGAATGAACACTTATTCTGCCTACCACCTCTTTGTGAAATCAAATTGTCAAAAAATGCCAATCTCAAAATCTTGAAATGAGCAGTTATATATTGTTCTTTTTGAAATACTTGAAAATACTGAAACTGCATTTTTTTTTAAACTTTCACCTTCCTTCATATATATGTATTTACAATATATATATCAAAAAAAAAAAAAAAATTACAGAAATGTTATCAATGAATGTATTATAAAAAAATTGCAATCAATTGACAACAACTAATTTTATATAACAGTAATGCCATATATATTTAAAGACAACAAATATGAAATTTTATATTCATTGATTAGTTGGCCTCCATTTAAAAATCTATCAATTCCAATATTTATACATATTTTTAAAAAGTCACCTTAGTGGCATTAAAGGGGCTCCAAGCTACAGCAGTAACTTCAGCAGAATGGCCTGGCAATGCTAATATAGGAGATCCTGGTTTGCTAGTCTGAAAGAATTAAAAAAAGGTTAAAGATTCAGCAATTTTTACTAATAGAGCAATCTGAAATTACAAAAGTATAGAAGAATGTTAAAGTTCATTTTTATCAATGTAAATTAAGCCCATAAAAAATTACATTAAGATTATGTACAGTTAAAAAATTTTGAATTGTAAAATTAATACAGTCGAATCCGGTTAATTGGACCACCGGATAATCGGACCAGCCACTTATTCGGACCGAATCTTAAAGAACCGAAACAAATCCTATGTACATAAGCCTAATATTATTCGCTTATTTGAACCAAAATTCCGTTTAAACGGACCAAAGAAAGTGGCAAGGAAGATGAAAAGGAAGCCACAAGTCGCCACAGCAGGAAGTCCGAAATTGGAAAGAACCAGTGGGAGGTGAGCAAGCACTTTGTTTCTTAGAACGGGCAGCTCAGTAGCCGCCAGTGAGGAACCACTGCTTCTCCACTTTTAGGGGAAATGAAATCCCACCTCAACCAGTTTCTTGGGAACACTTTAGTCAGTGAACTATGCGTGTCTTGTCTCCCCTGCCAAAATGCCTGGAAAAAACATCCACCTGGAATTTCTACCTACGAGGACCACAGCTTTGGTACAGCCAATGGACATGGGCATCATAAAAAATTTAAAGACCTTTTATCGTGAAATGTAATTACGTTCTTGGAGCAATTGAAGAAAGTTTGCTGACCTCATCATCAACGGCCAGAGAAGTCAATGCGAAGGTCAACATTTTACAAGCAGTTACATTTTTGGCCGATAGCTGGAAAAATATAAGCAGTGAGACAATTCAGAACTGTTTTTCTCGCTGTGGCTTTAAGCATTTGATCTTGGAGGTGGAGGTGGACATGCTGATTGAAAGTGAAAATGGTGAGGGAAATGTGGAACTTCAACAGGTCGAAAATTACGAAGAATTTCTATCCATCGACAACGAGCTTCAATGCTACGATGAAAATGAAGATTATGACGCTGAAATTGTTGTTCGAATTACAGCAAAACACACTACAGCATAGGAAGACCAGGAAAGTGATGATGACGCCCCAAATGAGTTGGTGCAAGTGATGACACAGGATGCCAGGGAATGCATTGAAACTTTGCGCCATCATTTCATGCAGGAGGGAAATGAAGGCAGTGCCATTGCTTTGTTAGATATTTGTAGTTATTTTGTTCAAGTGCAGTCCGTCAACAGAAAGCTTCAGATCATACTTGATAAGTTCTTCAAACGTTGACTGGAATTTGATAAGAACTTTTTCTATTGTGCTTCGCATGCTGAGTATCGTGTTGATCATTTCGAAGAATTTGCTTGTAAATTTATTTTTCAATGGATAAAGTTCATAAGCAACAGTAGTTCTTGTTTGTATGTTCGTCATACGCTGTGCCGCACAATAAAGGTCATAATGACATTTTAATATGTTACGTACAGCACGTCTTGTCTTGTAACATAGGGCATGTTTGTGTAATCGGACCAGCCGGTTATTAGGACCAAAATGATCGCGTCCCAATGTGGTCCGATTAACCGGAATCGACTGTATTTAAAAATTAAATTTTGTTTCATAATAAAAGTTTTTTGTATTAAGTTTTCATTATATATCACAGCCAAAAATAATGAATTGGGAATTTAAATAATTCATAATTAGATATTTCAAATTCATTCTATTTTATATTTATAACAATTGCTGTGGTGATGTTAGAAAAGAAGCATTAAATCAAAAATTTGGAATAATAGAGAAATGAGCATCTTCAATAGTAATTCATTCTTCTTAATGATATCAAAGAGTAATTGTGTATTTAAAAGAATTCACTACACTTCACAAAAATCTTTTTAGAAAAAATTTTTTACATAAGCTTATGAAATGTATTTAGGTCACTTTAAACTAAAACTAAAATGGTAAAAAATTTATGTCAAAATATCATGATATATCAACATTTGGGGATTTTGTAAATAAATTCTACAAAAATAATGCTATGAAATAGAATAAAAAATTATAGTAACATTGCTAAAGAATATGAAACAACAAGAAAAAGGTATTATCAATAGGTTTCAACATTGGAAGAGAAACAATCAGGGAGAAAAGAAACAGTTAAATTTTTAATTGTAGCAATGAAAAGTACTTTTTTCCAAGTATTATATATATTTTAAGAAAACTAATAATATTAGAAGAAAAATTTAATTTTGAAATTAGAAAATGTTGAATAATTGAAATATCAGAAAAAAATCATTCTAGTTAATAAATTCTCATTTCGGGACATTTTTGGGGAAATTGTTACAAAAATGGGCTTACCAAAAACTAAAATATTTTCTTCCATCAACTGTATCTTCGTTTTTAGTGACATTTTACATAAGAACAAATTAAGATGTACTTAATACTATAGTTTATAAACAAATGAATAAAAAAGAAAAATAGCATAAGTCTTTCTAGAAAAGCTCTTCTGAAATTGTAAAAATAAATGTTCTTCATGAAATGGTATAAGAACTCAATACTGAAGTGAATAACCTTAAGATAAAATAAAATTTGTAAGTTACATCTCACTGGAAGTTATTTATAAACATAAGCAGATTCTAACTTAAAACATTAATGGTAGAATAATAGAAAATACTGAATTAAGCTTCTTTTTTTTTTTTTTTTTTCATTTAGATAAATAACTTAAAACATATCTGTAAATTGTACAAAACATTGGGATTTTTAAATTATTTTATATCAAATATTTTAATGAAGTTTAACTTTAAATCTCTATTAAAACATACATATAATTATTAGCATAATTAAAGCATAGATACTTATATTAATACCTGTTTTAAACAAGAAAGGACTTTAATTTTTAATTTAATGGAATTACTTAATGGATTCATCTTAGAAAACAAATCAACAAGATAAATGGATCAAAAATAAAGCATTATAATATTGTATTTTTATAAGAAATAATTCATTACATTTACATAAAGAAAGAATTTCAAAATAAAAATTTTTACTTTGTATTAGAATTTTAATATAAATATATAGAAAAATAAAATATACCTTCCAAATGTAAGCTCTGTTATCACTGGAACCACATAGTAAATATTGGTCATCAGGGCTGATAGCTAACTTCACATAATATGAGTTGCATTTAAAACCACAGTAAGTGACAACTAAATAAAAAAGATCAAAGTTACTTTCAAAGATAATTTTTCAATTATGATTTAGATTTATTACAGTTTTTTTTTAACTCTAAACAGTACAAAATTACTAAAGATAATTGAGTAGTAAAAAACATGATTGGTTTGTATTCAAAAGTGAAGTTGAATTCCACAAAAATTGGTAATGCATACTTTTATACACACATAATACTGAAAATAATATTTAAAAGAGATATGATTGTAAATAATGATTGATATAAAAATATATAAGAGCATTAAATTCATTTTTAAAAAAATAACTAGAATTAAAAAAACAGAATAAAAAATATTTATTAATCAACTAAGAACTACTTTATTTCCTTACTTTTTAAATTCCTAAAATCAGAAGAAAAAAAAACTTTTATTATGAACTTAAAACATTTATAAACAACTCTTTAAATACCTGAAATTATGAAATGTGAATGTAATTACAACACTTTTTGAAACTAATTTTAAAAAATTAATCTGTGTTTTAAATAACTTACCTTCATTGCTATACGTGTGAAAGTCAAATTGGTATATTAGATTAGCTGTTCCACAACAATAAAGCTTTTTGTATGACGAATCAAAAACTAAACTTGTGCAACCTAAAATAATAAAAAGAACAAGTTGTTGAATCAAAATTTTTTTTCTGTCTTGCAAATAAAAATTATTAGACTAAATCCATTAAAAAATATTTCCAATTACTTGACTGCATTTAAAAATGACCATTATTTTCTGTTTGTTTTTAAATGACTTAATTCCATTTAGTTAATTATCACCTATATTTCTTCAAAATTATTTTTTACAATAATTACAAAATGGATTATTTATTTAAAAGTTTTTAAAACATTCACATATATGTCCATAAAATAATCTATTAATATATCAAAGATAATAAAATGCCGTTAGAACAAAAGAAATTTTTTCATACCATGTGCATTCCTGTCATTACTATATTTCATTTGGTAACGTGGCGTATGAAGACGAGTAGGATTAATAACGTAGGTTTTTCGCAGATCCCATACTTTTACAAGGCTAGGGAGAGACAAATGATTTAAAAATACAGATACGCCTAATATATAAAGAATTTATGAAAAATAACTTTACTTTGATTTTCATTTAGAATTTTTAAATAACTATACTAGAAAATGCTAAAATATTATAAAATATTAATACAATCTTAACAAATTTTCACAGTTTATAAAACTGTGATATAACTTCTATAGATTTTAAATCTTTCAGAAATAACGGTTTACTGCTTGAACATTCTATCTCAAATTAGTTAATGTTTTGTAGTTTTTTTAAAGTTCCTTAGTGAAAAAGTATATGTTTAAGTTTTAACAATAAATTATTCAACATAAAATGATTTAAAAATTAACAAAAACATTAATATAAATGGTTCAGAAAATAAATCACTAATTTCGAAAGAGATATATATAAAATCAAATACTTTATATATCAATCAATTTTTGAAAGACAAAATGAAGATTTATTGGTCTAAGGTCAAGTAAGTATAAGGAGTGAAGTTAAAGATTTCACATGAATTTGCAATTATTTGATTTCTTAACAAAGAAATATGAGACCCAATAAAGAAAAGAAGATACAAAATTTTTGCCAACTCTTCATAATTAACTTAATTTTCATTACATATCTGTAATAAATAACATTATTAATATAAACCATAATCTGTTTCAAATTACTTGTTTTAGCCTTATGACTTGTTTTAGCTTTTATAAAAAATTTCACTTATAGGCCAAAGTACTGCCTTCTCAAGGTTTGTCGAGATAAAATTAAATATTTTTCTAAAAATTAAGAAATAATTCTATAATTAATATTTCTGTTTTTAAATTATGGGTTTTTCTTTCTTTCTTTTCACATCTTACAATAAAAAAAAGTAGAAAATATGCAAAAAAAAAAATTCTGGAATTTAAGGAATGCTTGAAAGACAATAACCTTCCTGAACATTTCCAAACTATTGTCCCTGTTCTTTTCAAGACTGATTCTCTGTAGGAAAATCCTAGTGGCACCTTCTACTTGATTAAGAGAAATATCAGTCATTCCAAATGGCTGAGAAGAATAACTAGGGAGCAAATCTTGTATTTCAAACCGTGGATCAAGTGGCATTTGTTTTAAAGTGCTTCAGGCTTCCATATATATGGAAATGGGACCTTGGGCCAATAATCCTTTAGTTCGAAAAATGATACACTGCTTTCAAAATTAAAACCTCACTAACATTGTACTAACAAAATGATACAGCACCAATGTCTCATCTGCTGATTTGCAGTTATGTTGATGAACCAATAGTGCTATATTATAATATTAAATGAAAATTATCACGACTCTGACCAAAAAATAGTGCTGAGTTTTCATTCACTATTTTAAGAAATTTTAATTCAAAAATCTAATAAATCCTGATATAAATTTTAAAAAACCTATCAATTTATTAAATATTCACTAAAGCCAGACATAACTAGAGTGGACAGTAATAGCCAATTTACACTATATAAGATGGGCAATATATAAAATTTTTGCAAAAATATATTATATTGTGCCATTTAATAAAGTAACAGTTGCAAAATTTTGTCGAATTGAATTGGAAATTTAAATTATCCTATAGAATATTTCAACATTAAGTATAATTCAATTATTAATGCATACATTTTTATAAGAATTTATAAATGAAATAATAGATAGATTGATTAAAAATATTTTTGAAAGATTCACTACTTACCCATCCCCAACACCTACAGAAGCAAGTTTATATTCATCTTGAAAAGCTACAGCAGAAACACTGCTTTTAGAATTGTCCTACAAAGTGTAAAAGTAATTAAATGGCAAATAAAATAAAATCATAAATAAATAATTTTTAAATCATTCAAAATTTAATTACTTACTAAAGACAAAGAGTTTCTTTTGGAACTACAGCTCATGTGCTTGAGACTGTGAGCTGACTGAATTAAAATAGATGGTTTATCACAGTTTTTCCCACCTGTAAATATAAAGATTAAATAAAATTATAATTTGGTTTAATTTTATCAATGTAACTTTGCATGAATTTCTAATTACAACAAATAAAATATTACAAGTCGAGGTAATAAAAAAAAAAACAGCTTGATCTATAGAGACTTCTTAAAATCAATTCAATCTAACTTACTTTAAGAATTTTTAATATGGAATATTGAAATAAGAAAGACGGAAGGCAAAGATAAATTCATTGGAAGAAAATTCCCTTCCATTTTTTTAAATTTATTTGTTTTAATTCTCCTACAGAGAATATCAAATAGCTCATTATGAACTAGCCTACTTTCAAAAAGTAAATATATTTACATAATTATGTATTAAAAGTCTACAAATTATCCCTTCTTGCAATAATTATTTACATGATAGAATGATCAATAAATAAATTATTTACATATTAATACAGTGAGTCATACTTTCTCATTTCATTACAAATAACATCTTATGTTAAGTTTTTAAAATGTTATTTAAGAAGAAGCAAATATTGGTAAGAAAAATAAACACTGATAATAAAAATGAAGTAATATTTTTACTTCATTTATGCATTTATATATATATATATATATATATATATAATATTGTAATTATATATATATATATATATATATATATAATTACAATATTATGATAACCTGTGTATATAAATTCGATAAATTATAAAAATTTATAAGTTTAGAAAAATAAGTTATAGATAAATCAGAAATATAAAAAGAATTACTAATTTTAAAATTTTGCAAACAAAAAAAAATGTTAAAATTTTAATTTACAATGAATTTATACACTTTGCACATTAAACTGAGTAAAGTTCATGCCCAATCCTATAAACAGATACTTAACCAGATGTACATTTTCACTCATTCAAAAATGTATTACTAAAAACAAACTTAAGAAGGTTCAACACTATATGTTTGAAAATATTGACTTGAAGCAGGAGGCAGGGGGGACAGAATTTTTTGAGATACTTATACCAGCAATATAATTAACATGCTATAAAAAAATGAAATTTCCAAGAAATAAACATACTTTTTTCTCTTCTGTCCCAGACACTTATATTGCCATCCCTCGATCCACTTGCAAATATTGCTAAAAAATATTTATTATAAATTTAAATGAATACAGATTTTAGTATAACAAATAAATATAGCTATTGATTAAAAGAAAATGCATTCTAAAAGAAATGCACTTTTGTTTTAAATTCGAGGTGATTATAAACAAAGAGCACACTTATAAGCATTCTATTTCCAGCAGAATTTCATGAATTAATAAATAATTCATTTTCCAAAAACATTTTTCAGTTTTACAATGAGAGAAAATTGAGCTGGTTGATCAAATATCAAACATAAAAATAAAAAATAAAAATACATAGTTCAGTAAACATAAAGTTGCTGGCATTTAAATCACAGTTTTACATTCAACATAGTAAATATACAGTCATTATGATAGTATATATAAGATTTATAGAAGAAATAGATAAAATAATTTTAATAAATCAAGATTCATGAACTGAGTGCAAAACTTGATCATTTTTTTTTATTTAAGCAATAATTA
Source organism: Argiope trifasciata (assembly GCA_026543055.1). NCBI lineage: Eukaryota > Metazoa > Arthropoda > Arachnida > Araneae > Araneidae > Argiope > Argiope trifasciata. Next base: position 1,629,265 of record JAPMOQ010010288.1, read on the forward strand.
TTTATATATTTATAATTCTGTACCACACATTTCACTTTAAAAAAGATTGATTCTTTTCTACTAAAAATAATAATAGCTGCTACAAAAATTATATTACACACTTTTATACAAAATACAACCAAAAAAATTAACACAAAAATAAACTAATTATGAATTTTAAAATGTGTCAATATCTAGGAAAACATATATTTCAAGACTATTATTTAATAGTTATAATATCATAACTTTTTTTGATATAGTTAATTAATAATGAATTAAGATAATAAATAAAAACAATAAAAGAGAATAACAAAACAATTAAGAGAAAAGATAAAAATAGAAAATGATTTATCAACATCATATTGTTTTTAGTATAAACTTTTTAATTTTTTAATTTGAAAGAAACAAAACAAGATAATATATAATTCATTTTTTATATCAAGTACAAAATACAATACTTCATAGTTCATATAGTCATAATCAACAACTTGGCAAAAATAAGGTTAAGTTTTGATCTAAGCCGCAAATTAAAATCATTTTGCAAGTGAATAAAATTTTCAATGAATAACTCAAAACACAAAAATGTTATAATGATGTAATTTCTTTTTAAAAATTACCATTTTGTGTATTGCATACATCTACACTTCTAACAGTGGCTGTATGACCTTTGTAAGATGAAACCAGCTGACAAGTGGAAATATCAAATAGACGGCACAAGAAATCCCCAGCGCCAGTGATGACAGCTTCCTTGGTAGGCAGCCAGCAAATGTCAAAAATCGCATTCTGATGAGCAACAAATGCTAAAATAATTTTTTAAAAACATTAAATATGACACACTCTTTAATTTTTTGAAATTATTATACTAATTCAATCTTAAAACTTTAATAATCTGCATATTATTTAAATTGAATAAAACACAATGTAAATATTTAGTATTAAAAAAATTAATAAAATTATTCTTTTAATTTTCTAATTTTAAATTGACAAATATAATAAATTAATACCATTAGTATGATGGGCAAACCAGAGATTATCAAATGGTTAGGGATGAAATCAAAGAATAAATAAAATCAATTATTTAAATTTTATGATTTAAAAGATTCATACTTTCTCGTACAAAGCAGAAAGAAATTTAAAAAGAGAACACTTCTACTTTACAGAAATATTACATCTTGAAGAAATAGAAAATTCGGCTTCTTATTACAATGTTTCAAATTATAAAAAAAGTTAAATGCATCCACTAAAAATTCATCAGTATATATGATAATCCACTGTTATCTGTAATGTTAGATGGAATATTAAGACATCTCTGTCTTTTTGGTATGTATCTTTATCAGATGAGAAATCCCAACTTCTGTTTTGGGCTCTAACAACTCTGACAAATTATTTTTATGCTTAAAGTGATGATTATTTGGTTTGAATAAGTATGAATAAATTATCAGTCAATCAATTATCAGAGAACAGAATTTTTTATCATTTTGTATTTTTCTTTTGAGGAACAAGTTGAAGATAAAATCATATATTTCCATTCAGCAACATATGCATTATTATTTTATTCAACATTAACTTTTTTTCTCCATGTTAGCAGATCATTATTTATTTCGATTTGATTTTAGAGATTACTTTTGATTTGTAACTTCATGAAAATTATAGAGACCAGATCCTATCATAATGTAACAATTTTTAATGTAATCACATATTTACATCTAAAATTCAATCCAACTCATATTCTTTCATTTATTGAGCACTCTGGTTATGTTTTCTTTAACTATATTTGACATCATTGAAATATTGTTAAAAGGTTGACAATCTATCTAAATGGACATATCTTCTAGTTATCTATAACGTACATATATTTTCAATACTATATATCTTACTGAATAAAATTCTTTTATTATTTACATTATCAATGTACTTCAGATTAAGTTTCTATTGTTCAAAAATACCTTAATAGTGGATTACCTTATATATTTAAAAACACAAAAAATTATAAATATTTCTTTTTTAAAAAAATTAATGAAACAATTTATTAACACATAACTTTTGCTTTCAAAAGTACAAATGAAAAAACTGTAAAATGATAAATTACAGTTCACTTGGACTTAAAATTTTGTTGCATAATAAAAAATAATAATAAAAGTTAGAAGTTTGTTTACCTCTTCATGTGATATATTTTAAACAAATTTACTGTAAATGTTAATAAATTTCTTCATAATCATTTTTTCAAAAAGATGAAATGTTATCCAAAATACTATTAAATGATTTATTCATATTTAATAAAGTTATAGTTGTTCAAGAAATCATTTTTAAAAATAATACGAATACTTATGTTAATATTCTTTATTATTTAAGTAATTGATAAATATAAAAAGTAGTTTCCTTTTTATGGAAAAAAGCACCAATTAAATATTAAATTAGTTTCAGATCAATTGGCCACTGTAATATTGCATAATTAGAAATATTTATTTATATTGCTTTATTCACTAAAAAATACCCAGGCAAAATACTAAAAGCAAAAATATTTTATATTTTTTAGAAACTATTGAAATTATCATGCAAATAAATAAAATGCTGTGAAATAAATAATTCTTGAAACTTACATTTAATAGCTTCATTCCTATATTCTGTATCAATTAAAAGAATGTTGCCTTCTTCAGTAGCAACAGCTAGCAAATCTAAGTCTTGAGCTAAAATTTTAAAAATAAATTGTTGTGATTTTAGAATATTATTAGAAACGCAAACAAAAAAATTATGTAATAACACATCTTTGCAAAAAATTTCTAAATTAAAAATAAATAAATAATAAAGTGTAAAAGAAACAATCTTTCTGATTATTTTTCAACATAAAAACCATGATCTAAAATCTCACAAATGGTAAGCCCTTCTATTTGAAGATATTTATAAATGGAACAAAATAAGGAAAGGTATTTTTCCACTGGCTAGGATCTGACAAAAACCATTACATATTAGCAACAGTTCACTACATTTTAGCAGTTATTTACAAAATCATAACTGCAACTACTTTAGTAAGGAATGCTAATGCCTAAAAAGAAAAATATTAACATTTCAACTTAACAATATTTGTGGTTCCATTGATGGAAAAATATACAAAAAAAAATACATAAAATGATTATTATATTATTGCCATTTATTCTGATTAAAAAAATGCAGATAAATACTTTTTTTTAATCCATTGTGCAAAGTCACCAATAGTTTCACATCTAATTTGCTGGTCAGTAACAACGTATATAAAATGATAGCAACATAAAATAATCAAAATAATTTGGCAAAACTAAATTTGGAATTAACTTTGATCTATAAAGAACTGAGTATGACTACAATATGGAAGAACTAAGAAATTCTATGAAGAAAGGACTGAACATTGAAATTGATTAGGTTATTATTAATTGTTTGCCATACAATCTGCTAATTTTCAAGCATCTAATCTGAATCACTATTTTAATAATTAAATATGATTCTGACTGATAGAATAAGAGAAATAAACTATGCCAACAATGGCATATCATCATTGTGTATGGGATGGTGTCTTTCTCTTCACTAATTATTTAGTCAAGTGGCATTAATTTATAATCCTTTTATTTGATAATGTATTCATCTTTGAATTTTGGAAACATCAATTTTTTTTAATGGATTTTTAACAAAATTTTAAAAAATTCATCAATTGGACTCGCCATTTCTTGTGTAGGTAAAATACTTTCAGTTATTTTCAAAAAGGTTTAAATTATTGAAAAACAAAAAGTGGCATAGTGATAGAATTGGATGGGGGAGGTAATAAGAATGTCTAGGTATCAGTTTTAAGAGAAACTATGCAGCTATAAGTAAGTATTTGCCCTTCTAGCTTTATAACCATCTCTTCATTTATATAATGATTGAATTTAAGAGGATATAAACATACAACAGAGAAATAAAAAAACTGATTTATAAGAAGCATAACCAAAAAGATTAAACATTTTTTTGCACTTTGTTAAATACTTATTTTTTCCTCATGCATATAAAATTAATGCTCATTACTCTAAGTTTTTTGTAGAGGTTGGAAAAAGTTACATTAAATCATAAGAAAATATCTTTAAAAAATTGTGTTTTAATAAACTGTCTGTAGTCACAATGTTTAGAGCTTATCTATTATGATATCACAAAAATTTTGAAAATATTCTTGGAAAGTTATATCATTACCTGCTAGAAATATTTTGGAAGTCAAAAAAAACAAACAAACAAAAGAGGAGCTTAAAATATTAAATGGTCTCCATATCAGATGGTTTCACCCTGAATCAAATGGCAATAAATTTTTTTAAAAAAAAGCACTTAAATATCAAAGGGAGTTTGTCAGTCTTATCTGGATTCATGTGTATCTCTACATTTAAATAGTAAACCTCAGTGAAAGAGAAAAACGGACTTTCAACTTTAAAATGCATGGTAACTGCATTTCAAATACATTAACTCGCATTAAATAATGAACTGGAATCTTACAACAAGAAAAAGAACCATGCTAATTTGAAATTTAATTGATAATTTGATAAACAGATTTAAATTAACTTTTAATTTGGTAAACAGATATGTCTGCAGTTAATGATTTAAAAGCAAACTCTAATTCTAAAAAGCAAACTCTATATACATGCTAAAGAAAAGACAAATTTTGAAGATATCAAGATTTATAATTAAATATCTAATATACAATTTGTGTTATTAAATCATAAGAATAAGCATTCCAGTTTTGAATACTGGCAAAAATATTATATATCAAACTTAAAATTTTAAAAAATGAGAGAAATATCCCATGGATTGAATTACCTTTCCTAAATTTGCAAGCAAATGGAGGCACGGGCATTCCTATCTGAAAGAGATAAAGTTATGATAAAGTATAAAATAGATTTACTAATTGCTGATTACAAAGATTCAGCAGATTATGAAAGACAAATTTGTGTTATGTCACAAGGTATTGAAGTCTTACTTATTAATTAATATCTAGAAATTATAAATATTGATTATCAACTGTGATTTTAAAACTTCTATCAATCGACAGACAATATGAAAGGGGAAAAAAAATGACTAAATAAAGAAAGTAATAATAATGAATAGCTAAAGAGTAAAAATCAATTGAAATATTTTTTTTTAATTCTATTTTTGTTCCTTGACAAACATGGTTTTAAAAAAATTCTTTCCCTCATTAAATTTATTTTATTAGCTAGATAAAAGTTAATTGAAAACAACTTACTATTGAAAATTATTTCCAATAGTATTTCAAACCACCTAAAGCTATTATTAGCCAATAGTAATAACTTGCACCCAATTAATTTAAGCAAGGTAAATAAAAATTTGATATAAAATTAAGCTAACTGATTTAATTAGTTAAATTCATAATACACTTTAACCCAATTCCTTCTCGCTCCCGTGAAAATGAAGGGTTGAAATTTCTACCTCTATTTCTCGAGCCCGAGATATTTCCAGGCTGGCGTATTCAAAAATAATGCGACAAAAATATTAAAACAATCTATTTCTTATGCCCAGAATCATGTTTATTACTCAATATATACACCAGATGGCTACCCTAGATTATTTGCCATGTTTTTAGAGATAGATCATTTATTTTAAGCTATACACTTAGTTTTATATAATTTTCAGAATAAAAAAATAGGTACTTTTATGACAATTTTCTTCAAAATTATGTGACCATTAAGAGGTTAATAAAATTAATAATATCATATCAAACAACAATCATAATACAAATTGAGTTAAGATACCCTATAATAATCGAGTCCCAAAACTGAGATGGCCGTCACAATTCAGCCATTCATAAAGTAAAACAGTTTCTATAAACTGTATAATATTGCATAGTAAAATTGATGCAGTTAAATGGAATTACAAAAAATCGAGAAATTGAAAAGTAGACATGAAAGTCATGTTAAAAGTATCTTACCATTGCCTGCGAGTCAAAAACATCTGATTGTAGACAAACTAACTTTGACAACAAATTATCCAAATTAAGTTGGAAATTAGCTGAAAAAGATTTAAAATATATTGTTTAGCTTTTACAAAGTATTGGAATTGCTTCATTTAAAAATAATGTTATAAATAATTTTACAATTTAATTATGGATGAAAAACAGTGAATGAAAACTATAATACATACAGGTAAAAATTTATAATAAGGTACAGTGGAAGAACTTTAATATGTATATATATATTCATATATATAAAAATAGAATGTATTAGGAATATTTAATTATGATCTTGCTCTATCAAAATTATTTAAAATAAATCTAAATAATATTAAAAGATAAGCAAAACATACAGAAAAAAAAAATTCTGACCTAAGTGGTATCACAATTCTTACCAATAGTATTTCATTCTTAGGGAAGGATATAAAAAGTAGTTAAATTTATTTCCTAATCAGTAAAAATTTTAGCAGAGAAATTATTTAGTCTCTAATTTTATTGAGATCAAGGATTTATTTCTGAAACACAGAATTACAATAAAATTGAAAATTTAATACGCCAAATTCAATATTTGCAACACGGATTGATAAGTTTTATTAAACCCTGTTTGAAGATAGTGAAGAGACTTTCCATATTCAAGTTTGCTTTAATCTCTCTCCGGAGCCAGGTATGATTTATTAACAAGAAGCATTGACAAGGCACATTAACTCATAGCAACAGATTAGGCAAAAGAGAAATAAATTATTCCCAGCTAGTCTTATATAACATGAGCTATTGATAAGGAAAATATTTTTCATAGTTCTAATATATTATTAAGATTCTGATAAGGACTTCTAACACATGTCAATCACAAGTAAGGAAAATACAGTGATATTTTTAAAAGGTATTTGTTGAGATCAACAATTTTTCTCCTTTCACTCAGAGCATGGGAAACACTGACAAAAGCAATTTTACAAAGCTTTAGTTGAATTAATTAATAGAAAAAGTGGAATGGGATCAGGAAATAAAAGAATATTTTAAAAAGACATTACCTTGGGCGAAATTAAGATAAAACTTTGGAAATTAATTAGAACTGAAATTAAAGTTTAAAATATCCTTATATATATATATATATATATATACTTATTATTTCTATTTCTTTGCAAATTATTAATTTTTTATTCTTCTCTAATTAGCGTGATTAAATTTTTTTCATTCCTTTTCTATTACAACATTGTAATTTATATTTAATTTTATAACTGTTGATGTTTAATGCCCAACTTTTATAATGCAACAGATTAAATTTAATTTGCCATTTGAATTGTTTTTAAAAAGTTAAATAACCAGATTTGCGATGAGGGAATTTAGAGAGAGTTAAGACTACCCATTTCTATTCATAGCTTCTCCAATTAATGCAAAATCAAACAAGGATTTTTGGTACAAATACATGCTGCTGGGTTCAAATTTGCACATTATTTATTAATATCTTATTGGCCATATCATCCTCACAATTAAAGTTCAGTTTAGGTATTTAATTTTAAATAAATCCAAGAAAACTAGAGACCAAATTAACTTCCAGTAAAATCAAATTTGGAAAAAATAAAAATTCGAATTGTGTTCCCCACCCCACGATCCTAATTAAAAATTGAGTAGTTAAACAAAACATATAATGCTGCCTTCTTAAAGTGATGATTTTCAAAGTTACATTACCTTTTATCATATTAAGGAATTATAAATCATTATTAATTTAAAACAGAAAGTAAAGAGGTAAATAATTCCAAATGAATAAAATTTCAAATTTATTTAGTTTATCAAGTAGAGAAGGTTAACATTTTTGGCCTATAAAAATCTAAATATTTTGCCAGTACTTTTTAAAAATGAATATATGGCAGATAACATTAAACTCCCAAATAACTATAACTATAAATAGAACACCGTTTAAATCAGATCACAAAATTTTATTTTTATATAATAAATTTGAATAAACGTAAAATAAGACAAGAACATAAAATGACTCACAAGCATTTAAACCTCTTTGATTCAAGCCAAGCTGCCGATTACTTAAATATGATAATATAAACATATTGTTCTAAGTGCTTAAATTTCTCAAATTTTTAACTTGTAAACAGACAAGAAAGAAAAACCCGCGGTTCTTCTATACGTATGTTGCCACACCGGTATATATAAAAATGCCTTTAAAAAATTGTTCAATTTGATTACCACAAAAATCTACTTTTAAATGTCAAAAAATGAGGTACTTGAAATATAAGTCGTTTTCAATAACACTGAATTTTTATTAAATTAAAAATATACTTAGATCAAATAAAATGGCATTTTAATATGACTTAGCAGTGCAAGCAGCAAATAATCTTCTGTTATATAGGATACATGATGTCTTGAAAACTTTAAAGCATAGCTATTCTTTCTTAGCGTCGGTATAATCTTTTGGGGCTCTAAATTTCCAAAATATTATATTAACACATGAAAATGATAGGTTTAATAATCGCTTCGTTCTAGTGCGACATCATGTACATTCAGGAATATCTTCTCAATAATTCCATTAAAAGAAATGAGAATTCTCGTCAATCAAAAATAATTACTGTTCTTTCTAGATCTAAATAAATATGTTCAAGTTTACTCGTTACGCTGTATGCAATATTTTGTGGACTTATTACCATCAATTTCGCACATATCTATTATTAAACTCTGAGCTATTTCTTTTTTCATATACAGAGGAATAAATTTTTATTATTTGCTAAAATAAGGATTAAATCATGGGAAATCACTCGAGATTATTTTTTTTTAAGTTTCTTTCTTGAAATTACAATATGGATTTTATGTGTCTAGATTAGATCTATGACCGTAACGAGATTTTTTTTTTTTAATGCTTATTTGCCTGATTTTATTTTGTACCTTTTTCTATTGCTCAAGCAACTTTTAAAAATAATCTACTTTTGATGATTTAGTGAAGCTCACATTACACTCTACCTAAATTTACACGTTATATCAATATAAGAATATTTAACTTCAGATTTCCTCTGAAATAAAAGTTCATAAATTAAATTCAAATTTTTTCAATAATTTTTACATTTATCAAACATTTTTTCATAAATGTTAAATTATTTTTTTTTTTTAAAAAAAAGGATGTTTTGAAAGTGAAACATCTCAAGCAATATGCAGAAAAAAGTCACATATTCAACATTTTTTAAATTGCCAAATGCTCAATTATTTTCACATGTAATGCCTCCTAATTAATTTAAAATTACATTCTACCAATAGCATCTAGTTATTATTAATCACAATATTTTTCTTGCACAAATGTTATTACAAAAATAATAATAATAAATTAATTGGTTTGGTAAATTGCTCATTGTATTTGGGCAAATTTAGTCAATGTGAGAAAAAAATTTAAATTTATTCAATAAATACTTTTTGATATGTTTTCTTAACTTTGAATGAAAGTTGAATGGCAAATATAATCCCACTGAATCCCAGCAAAATTTGTCACAGCAGTAAACAATATATTATAAAAACCATATTTTAAAAATTGTTTACATAATTACATAGCTTAAGATAGTTTTATTTCTATATTTTAAATTCTGTGTACACATTTATTGCTTTTGTTCCACTTTCAAGGAAAAAGAGTTAAAAAATGAATTAATAACAAATTATGGTGAACTTCTGACATTTATGTTAACAATAAAGCTTTTTTTTTTTTTAGAAGTGTAAGTCTTGATAATTTCTTTTATCTTATGTTCTTCTTTAAAAAAAAAATTCTTTAACGATACTTCCTATAACACCTAAAACTTCCATCTAATAAAAAAAATGCTATAAGAAAGCTGGAGTTTCATGTTTAGCTAATAGTTTAAAATTCATTTGATATTCAATTTCCTTTTGTAATAAATAAAACAATTTCATAATAATATATATTATTATAAAATTAATTATCAAACTTTTGCTTGTAAGAATATTAAATTTATGATCTTTATCAAGCCATTAAATATCAACAAACATTTTTTAATTAAATTTGTAAGGGTTTGTTTATTTTTATTTTGTTAAATAAATTTTTTAAGAATAAAATTTCTAACAATTTGAAATTTACATTACAGAGAAATTATATGTATTGAATAATCAGTGTGTCGTTAATACTAGAGAATTAATTATCAAACTTTTGCTTGTAAGAAAGAATATTAAATTTAACATCTTTATCAAGCCATTAAAAATCAACAAACATTTTTTTAATTAATTTGTAAAGGCTTGTTTATTTTTATTTTGAGAATAAATTTTTTAAGAATAAAATTTCTAACAATATGAAATTTACATTACAGAGAAATTATATGTATTGAATAATCAGAGTGTCTTTAATACTAGAGAAATCATAACACAAGAACGTTTCTTTTTAGATGTCCGTGACGTTTAATAAAATATTTACAACCATCAAGTAAAAAAATTTTCACATATCATTCTGTACAATCTCTTCAGGTAATGACTTCTACCCCTGAGATGCTACATTTAATTTGAAGTTACATATTACATATTTATATATTTTGAGCTTTATCACATATAAACATGTACATGCAATCAATTTCAAGTGATGTCATCATAGCCTTTTCCATTTTCAGGGGAACAATGTTTGAAGCCAGAGGATGGCACTACCATCTTCAGCTTGAAATGAAAGACAAAGAACTGGCACCACAGATGATTATTAACATTGGTGACTTTTTCTCCAAAGTTTACACCTCGGGCAAAACTACATCACAGTCAAAAATGTGCTTTTTCCACACAGTAAAATATACATCTATCTTATCTTTTAATATGTTTACATAATATGTAGATAGATATACACATGTTGATATATATATATATGTTGTGTCTGTGTATGAATGTGTAACAGAAAGAGACTGTAAAATAATTTGTACTAATAAGAGGGACAAAAATTCCCTTCCAATTTTTAAACAAACACAGAAAGGAAAGCAAATTATATTGAGTAGTTATTGGATTAAAAATTTTAATTTTATAAACCTACTTTTCTCACTAAATAAAATGTTTTCAATATGAAATAAATTATTTAAGTACAAATGCAACTTTATCCTTACTATAAATAATTTATATTTAAACCAAGTTTAACCTTTGCAGTCTCCACAAAAACATGAATTTGTTTAGTAAATAATAATTAAAAAAATTAGTAGTGTAGCAGTGTTTGATTGAAAGTAGTTGATTGGATTAGATAAGAATTCATAAATAAAAAATAAGCCTATTACATGAAAATTAATCTAACAGTAAGGGAGGGGGTTTAAAAAAAGAGTATTTTACAAAAATCAGTGTGACTGTACTTGGTTTTATAATATCACATAAAAACATTTACATTTAAAATGCTTTGTTGTCTTAAAATATTACAAAACAGAAATCTGTAAACTCAACCATTTATTTTTTATATGACTGATTATTGCTGTTACACCACTAATTTTCAAACGTGTGAAAATTGCATCAAGCCATTAGGCACTTTCTAGAAAAACATGAAAAATATTTACAATTTCTTTCTTGTCATTTTTTTACAAATTGGGCAAGGAGGAAACCCAGAGAGATCACCACTTTGTTTGTAGCACACAAAAAGTACATTGGCATCACCTTTCGAAGAAAGCTGTCACAACATTCAAGATAAATTACAATAAGGCAAAGATGCAAGCTGCCTGCTTTTACGCACAGAATATTCATACTGGTCAGCAATAGCAGTATTTCAAGCTGATATATTTGGAATTTTCAAAAAAGAAGCCCAGATCAAATAAATTAACTCAAGGTAAGCATACATATTAGGAATATTCTTGACATAAAATAAGTATTTATACATTGATACTGGTTAAATTATTAAAAAAATAAACATTTTCCAGGAAGAAAATGTTAAATATATATTTTTTAATTATAAATAATCTTTATGTAGGTATAATAATTAAATGTAGTAAGAAAAGTATTGAAAATCGAAAATAAATGTTTATCAAAAAAAAGTATTGGTGTACCTGAATTAACTTAGGGTCTCAAATTTAAATATATTTTCTTAAATTTAGTATTTAAATACTGCAGAAATAGCTTCAAACTTATCTAAATAATTCAAATCAAACTTCATGAAGTATAAAAACAAGTAACATACATGCCGAGATTTAACACCATACATCCTCTAACAAAGTATCGTCAGTACTTCCCATTTACATTAAAATTATTATCTACTTCTAAATTACTAAATCTCGTCTGAACTTCATAAAAAAAAGATGTAAAAATTACAAAAACTATAGAAAATTGAGTTACTTAAAGATATTTTATTTATTTATTTATTATTTTTTCATCTGTTTCATGGTTAATTAACAATTAAAATTATCTTAATATGAGTGAGTTATATAAAGACATTTCAATTTAAACTAAATGTTGTAAATTGCCAAATATATTAAACTTGAACACTATTGCTGCTGACCAAACAACGATAAAAGCAATATTACTTAATAATATTTTTTTTCCCAACTGAACAAGCATTAAAAATATTTGTCACAATTTGATATTTCCATTTAAAAAATGCTATCAAGATAGGATGATGCATGGTATGAAATTCAAATGTATTACATTTTGGAACCTTTAATATTAGAGATTGTATGTAACAACTTAGAAAGATCAGTTAATCACATTAATGAAAGAAATATTTCTCTAATCCTTAATTCGAAATCTCTCTAATTTTAAAGTACTTTAATTGCAAAAATTTATCAATTATAGGTTTCATTTTATGAACTTGTCTGAATTTCAAAAGTATTTCCAGTTATCGACGGTTTAGTTAATTGGAATGATAAATTTTGAATGAATGCAAACAGATAAAAAAAAACTCAATATTTAACAATGTAGTCCAAATGGAAATAATGTTTTCAATTCCAATTGCATATATTCATGATCATCAATAAAGAAAATAAATCAATACCTAAACATTTTAATCAATAAGTTCACAATTTTAAACCACATGCATTGATTTCTCAAATTATTTATAGCAACATACTGATTAACATTAAAAGTAGATAAAAGATAGTTCTGTATTGTACAATAATTTACATTATAAAACCTAACAATAACAATTTTAATATAATTTATAAAAAATAAACTATTAAAAATGGTTTATCTTTTTTTTAAAAAAAAAAAAGAAAGTAATAAAGTAATTCCTACAAGAGATTTTTTTTCGGTTATGAGGAAAATAGATAAAATGAAAACATGTAAAACTACAACTTTTTGTTCTTTGATTTGCATTTGATCATCATTAATATATCTGAACTAAGGAGAAGCATGAAAGAAGTTTCGAAATTCATAAAAGCACCCCTTACTTCAAAACAATTCAAATGCATTATAATAATTCATTAAGCACGGTATATACAAGGAACATTAAGTTAAATTAGCAGGTTCAAGTAGGATCAAAGTCATTTTGCATAGAATAAAAATGAGCAAGATTAAGTACAAATGCTTGAGCAAATTTTTAATCCTCTGTGAATCACAACAAAACGTTCGAGCAAAAAATATTACACTAGTTTGTACTGAATTATTATCATAACACAGAAATAGGTTGAACAAAATTATTTAATTCATAAAAAAAAAAAAAAAAAAAAAAAGTTTGGATTCAAATACATGAAACAAAAAGACTGGACGATAGATTGGAAAACAAAGGGACTTTTTTCATATTTATCCCTTCAACTTTGAATTTATTGCTTGTGAGTGAACAATTTCTGTTCTTTATTGCTAAATCGAGGAAGTAAAAAAGCCCCTAATTATTAGTTACTTTCATTGTCAATTTTTACATAGAATTAATTCACCATAAAATTCTAAAGATTTTTTATGCTTTTTTAACCAACTTATTAGAAAATTCTTATATCACAAACTATACACAGAGAATGAAATCAATAGAACTCTTATATAACAATCATAACAATGAAAATAAATAATTGCCCTATGAAACCTGGGCAGGCAGCTTGTAGAAATAGGCGAACGAAACCATTTTCCATACTACATCAAAATACTATTAACCGCTTCATCCACATCATGTTGCCTTCTTCTACTGGTGGAGCCTATGCCAGTACTTGTGCTACTGCCATAGCCACCGATGTGCGCATTCTGGCTGTGCCTATTAAGAGACATGAAGTCTGTATGCGTATGGACACGATCATAACGCGAATCTGCTTCAGTAATACTTCTAATGGCACATTGCACTTGGTCTCCGGTGCCAGAACAGTTACTTGCAGGTTGCATGGGCGAGTCCTGAAACCTCTTTTGATGCTTAGGAATAGAGTAACCAATATAATCCATATCGTTTTCCACAGATGTCTCAACATCTTGGATCCCATTTGGAATGCAATGTTGACTATCATTCAAATGATCTTCCAACCCATCTAACCCGGACAGATCCAAGTCAGGATTGTCTTGATTAGTTAAGATGCTACTGACAGCCAAGTCTGACTCACTAGGCTGATGGACTTGTCGGACATAATCCTGTGCCCAGTCATTCAATACATTAAAGCTGTACTTATCGGTACAGTTATTTCTTAAACTATTGTTATACAACAAATTTGAATCACATGATTCCTCTGTCCGAGGAACGGGAGGATCAAAGTCCACAAGATGATTGACCCCACTAGAAGGATCAAAATCCACTATATGTGAACCCACCCGAGTATCATCATCCATCTCCATAGGAGACATATTGAACTCTTTCCTCAGTTCAGTTACCATGTCACCTATCCTAGTATCACTTTGGAAAGGTCCACTCATAGATGGAACCTTGTGATTTGTCTTATTTAACACAAAATCACTTTGCTTTGTAACCTCTGGCCTATGGATAGGAGTAAAACCACTCAATTCAGGTTTCGTAGTGTTAAAATACTTCTGAGAGGATGTTAAATTTGACACTGCACTATTATTGAATTTCACACGCTTCCGTACAGGCGACTGCTCCTCAGAATCACTTTCGTTACGTCTCGTGGGTTTAATGACTATTCTTTTAAGTGTTGGAGGGCTCCTTTCTACGTTGTCATTGGGTGGCACAACAATATCTTCACAACTATCAATCACAGGTGCTTCGAGGTTATCATCCTCTTTGAACAAAGGATCACTATCTTCTGGGTGATCACTGGCTTCTCTGCACAAGCAATCATGATCGTCTTGATCATATGCACACCTATCCTTTTCAGAAAAGCGGTGAACTGGAGATGGGGAATGTTGAACCCTCTCTTGCTCTGCTACCATTTCTGGAAAATTATCATGCTCAGAAGATGGGGAACTGCAATCTCTTTCCTGCTTAATTGCCACTTCACATAGATCATTAGCTGGAGATGGAGGACAGCGAATTCGTTCAAGCCATGCTTGGCGGGAAGGTGGGATTGTTATTGCTACACAAAAAAAAAAAGTATTTTAGTAATCAGACAGACAGAAAGTCATTACTGAGAATCTAAAAAAAAATATTAATGATATAATTAATAGCTATCATAGCACACTAACTGCTCGAGTGAATTTAAATAACTGAATGAATACTGGAACTCGTAAATAACTATCATGCAACAGCGCTTAAATTCTTTGAAATACAATAAATCTCAGCCACAAATTAATCTATTTAGTAAAGGCATATTTAATATTAAGAAAAATTAACTACAATACTCACTTTATTACATACTAAATCACATTAATTTATGGTATTTTACCATTTATCTAGCATAAAAATTTGTTTTCAGTAAAAATGAAAAGACAAAATGATAATGAATAATACTGAAAATTATTAATAAAATATATGAATTTATTAATACAATATTTATTGCATCATACAGGAAAGAAAAGTAATATCTTAGAAATAAAAAAACACTCCTTGTAATCAGACATTTAAGTAAAGAAATAAAATTTAAAGTAAACCCCCTTTTTCTAATGTCTATGTTTTACAATATTCCCGACTGTAAATAGTTAATTAAGAAAAAGGCATAAATTAGCATTGGATTTGATAAATAAATCAAATAATAAAAACTCACTTCCGCCTTCAGCAACAATAGTTTTTTCAGCATCCAATGCTTCTTGCTCTTCTTCAATTAGCAATCGTTGTATCTGCACAGCTTCATGAGATGGAGTCTCACTTTTTGGATGCTGTAAATTATGTATTTACTTTTAGAGACTAATTGGAATATATATTTGAGAGAAAAAAATCAACTAGCTTAGTTCTACTGAACTTAAAAATTAGGGATACCAATATAATACAAAGGAATAATAAAGAGATATTAATAAAATAAATAAGTCAATGCAATGAATTCATTCCCTATTCTAATCAAGGTATTGGGGAGAGAAAGCACTTAATAGGCCAGATATTTTTTTTAGACAATTTAAAAAAAAAAATTATCTTGGAAGGTGGAAATGCTCACTTTGGAGCTTTTTTTTTTTTCTTTGAAATTTTTTTTAAATAAAAATTTAACTGAATTTTTGGAAATTATCCATGTTAACTTCCAGAAATATTATCACACTAAAATTAATTTTAAAAAGTCCTTTTCATATGATACCAATTTAAGAGCCATGTAAATTCTTACTAAACTTTAGCAATATTTAAAAACATTTTTTCCCCCAATTTTCAAAAAGATCAATTTTACAACACTGTGTTGCAATTCAAACCAATTTCATTGTTCCATCAACTATCTGATCATATGATTTTCTTCCACTGTTACAAAGTTAAAGATTTTGCTTAGTATCTGTATAAATTATGAGTCACACAGTATTCAGTTAAAAACAATGCTGCAAAATTTATAAAATAGGTAAGCTACATATTTACATCTTTAGTAATGCCATGATATCATAACTGAACTCCATTAAAAAGTTTCATATTCACAATGAATGCAGTATATGCATAGCAATTTAAGTGAGTCAATTTCATGGTATCAAAGGTTATAATCTGACATTAATGATAACTGATATTCCAGGCAACTGGTCACCAAAGGTGATGAGTCAAGTATAAAATGAATTTATTAACATACATTAAAAAATAAACTAAAATACAAGAATTGAACAAGAAGTTTATAAAAAGAATCAAATATAACAAAAGCAGGTCAGAAAAGAAATAATTTTTACAATTGTCCTTTATCTATAAAAAAAATAGAGTGAAGATTCTCATTATTTATATTATCTATTACTAAATTTTATTCATCCGTATATAGTGAAGTATATCAAATAAAAATAAAATTATAACAAATACATGTTACTAAAAAAATGAATTCTGAAACAGAAATATGTTTGCTTCTTTAAAAAAAAATCGTTCTCCACTTACAGTACTATTCTTGCTCTGAGCAGCAAACAATCTGCCAAACAGCATTTTCATTTTCTGTATCATATTTTCTGATCTTATCCCAAATGCTCTGTCTTCTACAAAATAAAAGGAAAGGAAAAATTATTCAGAAAACTTAATTATTTTTTAAATCAGCAGCAAAAGAAAATATTTTTTCTCCTTTTTAAACTGTAAACATACCTTCCTCCAGCTGCTGTTGTGATGGTTCTCGAGAATTATATACATGATAACTTAGAAGTCGACGGCATGCATCAGCTTTGGATAAGAAGGGACTATTAACATCTGGATTAACAGCATTATTTTGATCTTTCTTCAGTTGCTCATTAATTCTAAAAAAGGGGGAAAATTTCATTTCAAAAATTTAATATTGGTAAATATTAAAATATAGATCTTATGAAATTATAAATTAAAAAGGGGCTATTGTATTTTACTTTTTCCCAATTTTATGATATATTTTCTTTGACTTAACAAAATGCATTCACACAGAAATGGAACTTCAATTTTTTAAGTAATAATAAAATTTCTTTTTCTCCTCCATTTCTTTAAGGAGACAAAATCATAAAGAATTAGAAATGAATTTAAATAAATTATTATTATTAATATTTTATTTTTATTAAACATTTGGATATTTTGTCTGTCATTTAACTATCAGATTTTAAATTTTCATTTAAAAACTTGAATGCTAAAATTCTCATTTCATAACTAAAAAGCAAAAATATCTTAGAAGTGTGATTCCATATCTCTCGTTTCATATGAATATTACTTTTCATTTTTAAATCTTTAATAGTCTTATTGTGATTGCTTGATCAAGATAATTGTGATCATTGAATGAACAAAATAGTCATTTACCATAATACAAAAATTAAACAGACAGATAAATACAGATACTTACAAGACTGTGTTAACAATACGTTTAGCAGGAGATGGAGCCTGAAAAAAAAAATTCATGTTACATAAAATGTCTGATTTTGAAATATTATAAAGCATTCATATAAACATGAATATTTTCCTTAAAATTTCCTGATGGGGAAAGAGCATTTTTTTTAAAATGAAAAATAATTTGTTAGAACCAAATATTTATTCAAATCATGGTGGGGGGGGGATAAATAAGCAGTAAAGAAAATAAATAATGAGTGAAAAATAATAATTATGTTTACCTTCTTTCCTTTACCGAGAGTAAAAATTAATAACTGCCATTTATTTCAGTACAAAGGAACTTTTTTTAAACCTATTTAAAACTTCAGTCAAAAAGAAAACCAAAAAAATGCAAAAATCTGAAATCATTTTTAAAAAATCAGTAAAACATAATATTTGAGAGATTAAACTTTGATATATTTATATTAGCCCCCTAAAATGTATTTCCCTTCCAAGTCAAAAGTAGTACCTTACAGTTCACGGCAACCATTTATTCAAAAGGAGGTTTTTGTAATGAAATTTAACACAAGTTCAAAAGGGGCAGAAAAAAAGTAACAATAAAAAATAATAGTAAAAATATCCAGTAGTTTAACCTTTAAAATTGATACTCAAATATTTATTTACTGAATTAGCAACAAGAAATACCTTTCTTTGGACAGTATTTGAAGAAGATTGGACGACATATTGTTGCTGTACTGGTGGCTTCTGAAGACGTACAATTACCTGCGGCTAAAAATAAAAAGGATTAAATCAATAAAACAATGCTAACTATAAGATTTCATATGAACTGAAATGTTTAAGAAATGAATAAATTCAATTGTAGTGCTTGCAACTTTTCAATCATTTAAATTTAGAATATTTAAATTTTAAAAACATTTCAGGACATAAAAATTTCCCCATCAGTTACTTAAACTCAATGATTTGTCAAAAACAAAGTGCAACTGAAAAATTGATATAAGAATATGACATCATATTACAATAAAGGAATTCCTATAATTCCAACAATAAAAACATATTTGTTAAGTGTATAAGCTCATTGATTTCGAAAGTTGCAGTAAATATTTATTTGAAAACATTAATATGATTTCACATTCAGGTGTACATATTTGTCTTTCTAAGTATTTTAATTAAAAACTTTAAAGAATTAAATATTACAATTACTTTTAACTGCTAGCAACTTCCAATGATTTGGACAAAATACAAAACAATATAAAAATTTTACTAAAAAATTAATCTTTTTTTAAAATAGTAGAAACAATGTAAAAATGAAGGCAAGTAGGAATCATATGCCAATTTGTGTGTGCGTTTGTAACAAAAATTTTAAACACTAAACCTTAAAAAAGCAAAAGATTTAAATTCTAAAATGGAATCTAATGGCTTGAGAATTTAAATTTCATTTCATCAAAACAAAAGTATAAATATCATGCTAAAATTCCTCGGCATTAAATATTTTACCTGCGTAACTTCACTAGTTGTCTTGGGGGGCTGATGATTATGTGAATTTTGAGACTTTGGCTGAGTGGGAGCTGAAACTTGATTGGACTGAAAATAAATTTAATTACAAATTTAATTTCATAACTTATGATATAAGAAAAACACAAAATTATTAATAATACTTTTATGATTCCATAAATAAAATTAAAAAATACATACTATAATGAAATGTAATATAACTATAAATATTTTATTATAAAGTTGTTCAAAGAAATATAACTTTTTAGTTTTTTTTAGGTAAACTATTAATGATAGGTGATAGCAGTGCTTTACCATTAATATATCACATGGGTGGCAGCAAGATTAAATTGTTTCCCATGATTACCTCCATAAGACCCATTGAAATTCATAACGAGTGTGAATTGTGGGCATGGTTGCCTAGTCAGTTAAGCATCAGCAATAAAATAATTGGAGTCTCTAATGATATAACCACTGCATTTTATATTTAATTTTTAATGTATTCAGCCCACAAATGAATAAAGGAAATTTTATAAATTTCAATAGAAATAATAGCAGTGGAGTCTGGAAAATAATTCCCAAAATGATTTTGATTCAAGTGATAAGACTTTATACAAACTTAATATATTAATTTATATAAACTTTATTTGATAAAGTTATGTCACTAATTGGGAATTTATGTCAAACTCTTAAGATGAAAATGTGCAATAAGGAACATTAAAAGCAGACATTGACAAAGATTAGATGGAAATTATTATAAATCTTGTGGTTTCATGCTAAAGGAAAACATAAGAACAGTTAAGTACATTCTAATCATATCTTGTCTAGAGGGAGAAAAGAACAATACACTTTTATGAAAGTTACAAGAAAAAAACATTCTTTTATGATAGATTTTTTTTTTATTTCAGATATTAAAAACTTATAATTATTTGAAACTCATATATTTGTAATTCTCTTTGAAAAAAAACAATTTTTAACAAAAATATTATTCTTTAGCACAAAAAATGCTTCACATATTTGCCAAAAAGTTATAACCTAGTGAGAATCATGTATAAAAAGATTATGATTAAGGTTAAAAATGTCATAAAAAATAAAATTATAGAATTAATGTAATAAATATTACTCAAGTTGATACTGTTTCAATTAAATAAAAATGATATCTGTGTAAAATCTAAGAAAAGAATTTACCTTCTGGTTTACAGAAACAGATGACTCTACGGTAGTAGTTGTACTATCACATGCAGCAGTAACAGTTGTAGTCGTAATATGTGCCGTATGTTTTGGTGGAGCCTACAAGTTTTAAATAAGTATTTTATATCTTAAACATTTCATTGAGAAAAGATAAGGTATTTCACTAAATAAATCATATTGTGAACACCTACAATAATAATTACTTTAGTGGGCTTATTATTTAGGTAATAGTAACAATTTCATTTAATTATTTATCTTCAAATGCACAAAATGTTTATTATATTATATAATATATATCTACTTCTAAACTGGAAAACTATTTTATATACTCAACAAAACAAACTGCTCAAAAACAACAATAGGAATTACTTTCTTTTTAAAGTACGATATTTACAATCAAAAAAGAGTCATTAAGGGAATGATGAGCATCAAATTTTCAAAAGGAAAAAGTTAGGAAATTCAATTAAAAAAAAAAGAAAAAGAAAGAAATGCAACTTCAAAAAATATTTTAATGGAATGCTGATACTATGCAGCTAAGTGAGTCGCTAATAGAGCCAAAATGTATACTTTGAAAAATGTAATTAAAATCTTAAAGGATTATTATATATATTTTAAATATCAACCTAAGTAGAGCTTTCTGAAATAAAATGGAAGAGAAATTATCTTTCACTTACACAGTGTGGAGGATTCTGCTTTAGAAGATTTACTAATTGCAAATTGTGGGAATTTACAGATTTAGAATTTTGCTGTTTTTCTGTTTGACCAGATTGTTGAACATTTAAAACAGGAGGTTTCAACTGTTGAGGAGATACACTGCGTATGGAATGACTTGCTTGGGCTCTCTGAATAAGCTTCTCAATTTCATTTTCAATTTTAAGCTGTAAAAGTGAAAAAAATATTCCTTATTATATTAAT
The DNA here is from genome assembly GCA_026543055.1 of Argiope trifasciata. Lineage (NCBI taxonomy): Eukaryota > Metazoa > Arthropoda > Arachnida > Araneae > Araneidae > Argiope > Argiope trifasciata. Next base: position 1,650,972 of record JAPMOQ010010288.1, read on the forward strand.
GCAAGCTAACTTTTAAAAATTAAATTTTTTTTTAACTAATACTATACATTTCACACAAAATTAGAAATACTAACTATTTCAATTTTCAACAATATTTCTTATATCTATGAGATATGTAGATTTCAAATTTGGTTAGTCTTATATTTATACTACAATAAGCATAAGTCATGCTACAGTTGATTTGTTTTTAGTCTGTTTGCTGTTCGTTTATTAAAACAGCGACATCTGAACACAATACTTTATTTTTGCTACAAGTATGTCTATTAAAGAAAATTACAGACATTTTATTTAGACAGCAGCCATTTATTGGAAAAAACCTTTTTCAAGATGCTTATCATAGCATTTGTAATAATTTACAAAGATATGCTAGTCCCTGAAATAAGGAAACATTAAAAGCAAAATTAATAAAAAATGTTTTAAGTGGCTTTCTTGAAACACAAATTATATTTGCATTAATGCAAATGTTTATCCATATACAAAGACTAGATATTACAACATAAAATGCCTCATTAAAAATGGCTACATTTAAAATCACAAAGTGAAGCAGATTTAAAAGCATCATTCACAAGGCTAGTAATGCAACTATTGATCAATGCATATTATGTTTATTAATAATATTATTAGATGATATCAATATTATTATATAAAAAATTTGGATATCAGATATGAATATAAACTGCAAAAAACAAAATTAAAATATATATGAGAATAAAAATTTTGAAACGATTTCAAGAAATTAAATACTGCAAGAAATATTCAACTTAATAACTTTTACCTAAATCAACCAATATGTACACTTTTACTAAGAAAAAATAAGCTTAAAGAATGTCTTTGAATTTGATGAGAACAGTTTAAGACATTTTTTTAATGTTATTCAAATATAAATGTTTTTTCACAGTAGTCATGTTAGAATACATAAACTGCAAGCAAACATTTTAAACAGACAGAAAAAAAAAATCAAAATATAATCTTAATCCTATTCAAACTGAGCATTTTCCAAGATTTTCATACTTTGATGCTTTGATTTCACTGCTGTTCTATTTGTTTATAGAATGTTTAATTTAAGAGTCAGCAGTAAACATACACACATTAAAAAAATAATAACTGTTAAATAAAAATTTTGGGCTTCAATGGATTTTGATTTAGAATCAATTTGTCATTAATATCTTAAATTTTCATATTTTCAACAAAATAAACATAGAATAGAAAAATTATATAACTATTTTGTACTTCTTCAAATTTTGATTATAAAACACATTTTAAAATAAATTCCAATTTTATAATATTTAATTATAATATAATAAATTGATAACCAGTTCCTTATTAAAACAAAAATGCCAATATATAATTGAAATTATCGCTAAGCAAATATAAATTATGAAGTACATCATTCAGTAAAATTTGCATGAAAACCACATCCTGTTTATCACAAATTAGAATAACAAAAGTTTTTTTTAAAATTTAAACAAAAATATATAATTTTTCCAAACATTAATGAGACTGTGTTGATAACACACAGAGAGAAAAATATATATACCTGATATTGATTTTGATTTGCTCTATTTCCTCGGCTTTTATTATTTTGCAGTGTATGTAGCTTTTGCCGTGCAGTAGTAAGTTGTTGAAGAATTTTCTGCTGCTCTGGACTACGAATCCTCACAGCTGTAAGTTCATTGATCTCCTTCTGTACTTTTGAAAGAACCTTTAACATAAAGTTTTTATAAATGATTTACACTAAATGGAATCGTAATTATGCAAAACATTTAAAGCCATTTTTAATATAAGATTCAGAATTTTTTTTTCTTAAATAGGTTATCTGTATTGATAAACTAAAAAAAAAAAAAAAATTAACATAATCACTTCTGCAAAAATTTAATTTAGAAAAAAGTATAAACTTCAAATGAGTTAATATTAATGAATATTGAAACAAAGATATGTAACTATTGAAATTGTTTCAATTTGAGGTAAGATTAATCTTAATTAATAATCACAACATTTATTTTTATTTATCAAATGAAAGACAAGTAAAATGGAATAAACATTATAAATTTAAAAAAAAAAAACACTTTAATATAACTATTGAATATACTTTTAGAAGAAACTAGTAAAATAAAACTCAATATAATCTACTGCAAAAACCATTACATTAAAAACCACAGACAGTAATTATTTATACTGATACCTATGTAATGCTAAGATGGTAACTTTGAGGATACTTTAAAAATTAAAAGCTATAATTTGCATTAATAGATTGCATAAAAATCAATAGTTATAGTTTTCCAAACACAATTTTAGCATTTTTTTTGTTGGTGTTGTTTCAGAGGAGGGAAGCAATAACCTACTTGCATGTAGTTTACACATCAGTACCTCAATATCCTACATCAGTAACTTTTAAAATCAAAACATCAAATCAGTAACTTTTAAAATCAAAACTTCAAATCAGTAACTTTTAAAATTAAAACTTCAAATCAGTAACTTTTAAAATCAATCAATTTTAAAGGCGTATCAGAAGATGGCAACTATTTAAAGATAATTTTTAAATAGTTCAAAAACAAAATCTTTAATTTTCACCCAATATAAATCAAGCATAAGACATTGGAATTATGTGCATATAGAATTTCTTTAATTGATGTCATTTATAGTATTGTTTTACTTTGATCATTTAAGAAATTTAATTTAATTAAAAAGTAAATAACCTATGGAAGGCAGATCTCATTTATTTGATGCAGATATTTCTAACTAAATATTCAATTTGAAATAAAACAGATAATTTTAGAAAAGCAAGTGAAGGAGGAGAAATACAATACACCAAAGAAAATGCATGGATTTATTTATAAATATGATTATTAACATTTGCTGCAATTTTCATCTTTAAAATAAAATACAATTATATATATATAACAGATTTAATATAGGGGAAAAAAGAAAAGCAGATTAAGGACTCAATTTCTCATTATTTGCAAAGAAAGGAACATTATGGCAAATGAAATAAAATAGATAATTCACATAACAGATAAGATTAAAAACTTTGCTTTGAAAAAGAAATTATATATTCCAAGTTTAATTTCTAATATGATTAGTATAATATTTCATCTGACAAAAATTCGATGAAAATTCTAACTTTTGAATAATTAAGAACAAAATGAATATGTTGTACAAATTTAGTTACCACATATTACATATTTTTTTTTTAAATCTTGAAGTTTAACATATACATGCTAAAACTGTAATCAATATTTAGCTGATAAAGCGGAATTAATACAAAACAAACAGCAACATAAAAACAAATCTAAATAGATAGTAATTGAACTGAAATTTAAGAATAGGAACCCTAAATTATGAATTGCAACTTTTACTAGAAGAGACGGATAAAGCAAATCCAAAGCAAAAAGTGTATAATTTTCAGAACTTTTAACTTAAAAATGTCTTTATTGCGTTATTAATAAAGGATTTTACTAATCTTAGGATTTTAAGCAAAATCCTTTTAAAAATTCTATATCTAAGACTATTAAAATAATCAATCAGCTTAGATTCATTGTAAATTTGCCTTAGTTCATTGTAATTTTTATTATTTGTCTAAATTACAAATCATATAATATAATGTCAATAGCAAAACAAAAATAATAAAGGTGAAATATTCTGAAGTTAAAACTATTTAAAACTAAATAAAAATATAAAAAAAGAAAAGAGGTTTAATCCCCGATTTCAAATATATAACTAAGTATCATTTAATATAAGTTAATATATTAATATGTTATATTAATAATGTTATTTAATATAATATATTTCAATGAGCATAGAATTTCTGAAATTACTTCCAATATCTAGTTTTTCAAAGACAAACCAAAGACAGAAAACCCAAGTAAAGCTACTTAGAAATTATTTCATGATATTAAAACTGAACTTATACTTTCCAATTCAAGCCTTCTCAACATGCCTGTAGTAATTTTATTTCAAAACAAAATGTGTGCATATAACTGTAAAATTTACAAATTCAATTCATAAAATGTAAATAGTTTTGCATTAATTGGTAAAGATAAGGATATATTATAATATTAAGCTCAATATTAATTGTTGCTGGATTCTCTATCGTTTCCTGTTTACAAATTGGCCTTTTTAAGAATTTTTTTTAAAAGCCACTCTCCCGATTTCTAAAGAAATTTAGAATATAATGATTTATTGACTTTTAAAAAATAAGTTTGGATTGTTTATTTTTATTTTTATTATTATTGCAAAATTTCTAAATTTTAATTTTAAAAAGTAAACAGTTTTGAAGCATATTCCATCCTGTGAAAAGGCTAAATTATAAATATCAAGAACAATAATCAATATTGCCCCTCAATAATGATTTTTTTAAGTTAATTGATTTTTAAGATAAATTAGAATATAATGATTTGGAAGATTATTAACAAAATACTATGCTAAAAGAACATATACAGATTTTTCCCATACAGATTAAAATAATACTTAAGAGATTTATAAATAGTTTCATGAAATGATAATATTATACTATAAAGTGAAATATATAATTTAATAATCCAGAAATTTAATGATTATGAATAACATTTCAAAAGAATGGCCATTATTCATGGTTTCATCCCAGGTATATTCTTCACAACAAGAACACAAATATAACTTTTTTTTAAAGTCAGAAAACTTTGGATGACAAAAAATTATTATCAATAAATTACTTGAATTATTACAAAACAAATTCTGCTACTTTTGAATTGTTAAATCATTTTAAAATAGTAAAAATAAAATAGAAGCATAATATTTCTTATTTTTTTAAAAAAATGGAAGTTTTAATAGAAGTTTTTTGATAAATTCAAAAAGATATCCAAAACAAAATACATATTGACAAAAAATGAAATAAAGCATTAATCAATCATAAATTGGAAAAAAATGCATGCACTTATTTTTCAAAAAAATTTAATAATTGACTTGTGCAAGGTGGTAAAAATAAACAATAGGGATAGAAAAGCAACATATTTAAAAAAAAAATTATTTTTCTATGTATAATTAAAAATTGTATCATAAATATGGTATAGATATCAGAAGTCTTTCTTTTTTCATAATATTATAATTCCGTTATTTAATCCTATATAATGTTTCTTAAAATTTATGATTCCATGTGCTATAGTAAAAATTGTTTTGGTGTGTTTAAGCTATCTGTTTCTATATTATTATTAACATAAGCCATAATTTTAATTATCCTGCAGAAGTTGTTTTCAAATCAATTCTTTTTTTTTTTTAAAGTATGCAATTAGAAAAAATTTTAATGATTTACTTACATTATTTGGCACATTAGATGAAGTTACTGGATGATTATGGCTTGGCACAACAGCACCATTGTCAACTTCTGTTGCTCTTGATTCTTTGTGACCAGCTTTCTGTGCTACAGACTGCACGCTAGGTGAAGTTGTAGTACTGACTGTCCCCACATGAGAAGATTGCACAGTTTTAGGAGGGACCTGTGACATTGTCCTTACAGTATGTTCATTAGGAACAATAATTGCCTGAAAAGGACCAGAATGATTCACCCTATTTTGTACATTTTGAGTAGAGGAGCTCGATGAGATCACTGGGGTAACATGGCTCTGTGTAGTGTGCACATCCTCAGTCACCAACACCCTGTCACCTGCAGCACTTAATGTGTTCGTCCTTTGTACAATATAACTGCTGGCAATTGGGGTGTTAGTCACATTTAAGCTTTGGACTAATGGCACTAAGGTTGTAGTATTGGAGGTTGAAAGAGTAGTCGTTCCCGAAACCGACGAGAAAGCTAGAGACGACACATCAGGAACAGATAGAGCAGGAGCAGCATTTAACCGTGCTATTAATGTGGAATGATTTCGAGGAGCTGATTCAGTAGTAACAGGAACTGATGCTGCAGATGATACCACTGCCGTTGGAAAAATCATGGAGTTAACAGTAGTATTTACAGTCCTCCCTTGAATTTGACCAGAAGAACCATAATGGTGAACTGTAGGATTGTTAGGAGTTGATTGAGGATGAAGAATAACACTGCCATCTTGAGCTATTGCTAAATTGCATAACTTTAGATTACAATCTTGAGTTAACTTTAAATGAGGTAATGCTGCAGTACCAGGTGACTGAAAAACAGAAACAGACAATATAAGGTAAAATTAAGGTAGTATACAAATTATCAGTAGAGATAAAAATATAATTTCATATAAAATGAATTACCTTAATAATAATTACATCATATATAATGCCAACTATCTAAATTTTTCACTATACAAATGAATATGGCTGATTCCCTCACAAACATATTATAAGTAATAGTATAATTTTATGCTCATGCCAGATATGTGAAAAATATGTCAAGTCTATTATTAATCTAGAAAAATATTGACCCTGCTCCCGTCGGCAACAAAGCCGTAGGATGTTTTTTTAAGTTAAAAAATTCTGCCCGACACCTTCTTCAGATGCCAACAAGCATCGCATACTCTAACTTTTACTCTTTATACACCAGAATGGTGCAGCCAGTTTGAATAACTTCAACAAAATTGTTAAGACAAGCAATGGTTAAAAAAGATACCCAAAGATTTTTAAAAAATTCATTCAAATCTCAGTTCAGAGATTTAAAATAAATCTCAAATTAAAATCAAAATTCTAATATTTCTCAATTTTAATGCATAAAGTGGTAACCATAACTCTTCCATAGAGTTGTTTATTTTGTCCACCACCTTAATTGGCAAATTGACATGCTTAGTGCAGCAAGAGACACACTATTCTTCACTTACACCAAAAAATTAATTCAGAATTTCAAATAACACAATATCTTAAGCAATATATGTAATAATATAAAAAAAATTATATTGTCATTATCAGTTATAGTAGAGTACATAAATGAATTTTATTAAAATGAGTTTAATATGAGCTTTTGAAATGAATAATTCAAATATCTCTAATTCTATTGAGCAAATGAATTAATGATTAAAATACTAAAAATTCATGAATTTAAAATATATTATTACTGGAGAAGCAATACACTTAATTTTTAGGAAATAATAAGTTAATAGGTAAGAAATCAGTGAAAATAATATTATATATGAAATATACAAATAAATGAAATTTTAATTTACCTGTTCTAGAACAACTTGCGGAGATTGTTGCAATGCTGTAATCAGTTGCGGAGAGTTAACTATTGCATGAGGAACAGATTCTTCAATTATTGGAGAATTGCATTCTGGAGAAGGAACAGGCGAATCAGGCACAATACCATGCTCTTTTAATAATTCTTCTAAATTCAGTTGTGGAGCTTTGGCCGGTTTTTGAGGAGATGCAGGTTTAGGTGAATGTTCAATCTGTTGAGGCTGATTTTGCTGAAGATGGCTTGGGTGATTGGTTTGGACTTGGTTAGGAGTTAAAGGCTGTGGCACTTGCATCACTTGAGGTGAAGATTGTTCTAAATGATTGGTGAAAGGAACTGGAGTACCAAATAAAGACTGTTGTTGCTGTTGTAAGGCAGATTGTGGTGCATGTGACTGGAGGGACAGAACTCCTTGGTTCGTCATTACAGTTTGCATAGGAACAGCTGTCACAGGTGCTAACTGTGCATTACTCAACGCTTGCAACTGTGGAAGAGAAATGGTCTGACCAGGAGCAATAGCTAAAATAGGACCTGATGGTGTTTGAATTTGTTGCAATTGAATTTGACTTGGCATTACTCTTGATGAAAAAATAAAATTTGGTCGCGCCAAAAAGCTTTGTCCTTGTGAAGAGGAAGAAAGGATACCACTATTTGGTATAGCTGCTGTTGTCAGATTGAGATTTTGAGAGGCTAAACCAGGATGTAGATTATTATTAGGAATCACAATAGTTTGAGGACTATGTATTGTTTGTTTTGCTGGAGCAAATAGAGTTTGTTGACTTGGATTTTGAAGAGCAGTAATTAATGTAGCATTATTTGGAGAATTTGTTGCATTAAGTGTTTGTCCTGCTGAAGGATTAGTAGGCCTTAATAGAAGACTAGGCAAATTCCCATGGATCAAAATTGGACCACCACTAGGAGGAACACCAGGAATTATTTGGTTAACTAAAATAGTACCTGAAGTCGGTCCCGAAAACACTCCAGGTGATGTTTGATTAAGAACTAATGGAGCAGTCCCAGGCTGAATTCCAACACCAACAGTTCTCTGTGCTGTAGTCACAGATGTAGATGAAGTTTGCTTAGGAGTTGGAGTAGGAGAAACAAATTGATTTGATGCGCTACATGCAGGTGGCTTTGGTCGTATGTTGGGTATTTTTGGTTGAATGGGACGAGTATTGTTATGAGACGTCCTTGTTGTAGGCACAGTTACATTAGATGTCTGTGCTTGAATTAATTGCAACATAGGAGCTGGAACTGCAACAGTTGTCACCACAGGAGTTTGTACAGCAGTTAATCGAGGAATAGATTGTTGCTGAGAGGCAGGAGGAAGCTGTTGCTGTAGAAAAACTTGTTGCTGTTGCTGCTGCTGTTGTTGTTGTTGCTGCTGTTGCTGCTGAAGAGTTAATTTTTGCACAGACTGTGGCGATGTCAGAGCAGTGACATATTGCGCAATATTACAAGTAGTCTGCAGCATTTGATTATGTGTTTGTTGGAAAGTAACAGACATAGAAGGCATAGACTGAGATCGAGGAGCGGCAGGGGATAACACAGGTGGTACAGGAGACCAAGCAGGAGCAGGTGATGGTGTATGAGATGGCAATGGGGATCTAGTTTGCTGCAACGGGGATGGAGGAGGCATGCTATGAACAGAGGATGGACCCATACTGGGTGATTTTATATTATGTGAAGGTGTAACAGACCTGGCTGATGCAGGAGAATGTGGATGAAGATTTACATGAGTAACTGTTGATGGTAAATGATGAATGGTGGCACCGCTAGATGATGCATGCTGGTACGTTTGTGGCCCAGTAGATGAAGCCACAACCAGCGGCATGCCCCCTAAGCTTGCAGCAGTGGAACCAACTCCACTCTGCGCTAACAGCGCTGGTCCATCTACAGCAAAGCTGTACCCCATTTGATCACTTGTGTCGATTATGTGATCAGCTGATGAAAGGTGATTAGCAAGTGACACCTGAGAGTTTGACACTTGAGGACTTTCAACAGCTGATTCAGAAGATGTCCCATCCTGTGGATCCTGAAAAAAAAAGATGATAAGTATGGGGAGGGGGGGGGGAACTAAATTAAACGATTAAAAAAACTGCAGAATTATTTATATATGTGTGTAAATGTTCAAAAATATTTTAACAAATGGAAGATTATAAAATGAGGATAATTAAATAAAAACACACACAAGTTAAAGCGTAATTAATATAATAACACATATTTGTAAAATAATTTAACATCCAAATATTATACATACACATATATATATTAATGAAAATTAAATACAATACAAATTCAAAATTAAACAAGTTTTTCAAGTAAATTTTGGAAATTTATATATATAAAAAGCCAAGATTTCTGCTACAAAAAAAACCATTATAATTAATTAAATTAATATCCATTAAATCTATTTTCCCCTATTTTAAGAATTCCACAAAATAAACTCCTCGCTGCTTGGTACATACATTTTAGAAACTAAATGAACCACTACCAAAGAAAAAAATAAGGTGAAATAGTTTTATAAGGAAATGAATTTAATGTTATCTTTTAATCAAAAAATAAAACACCAATCAACAGACTATATCTAATGAAACTAATAATTTAGGAAATATTTAAAAGTATATGAAAGGTTTCTCTCAAATTAGAGGATATTTAAAAATAAATGCTGTTTGTAATAAAAAAGTTCAGTAAAAATAACTACGCTTATGCATTGATGTAATAGAGAAATTCTTGAATGTTTTATTGCAACGCAAAAGAAAATTATTTTGATTGCCTGTGATTAAAACACAAAAAACAATTCAGAACATGTGTCATTTTACATTTTCTTCAACAAAAATGTAGCTAACTTTTCCCATTTACAAGTAGAGCATTCAATAATGCAAAAATTTAATACTAATAAAATCATTTTCACACTAAGACAAAGAAAGCTTCAAAACTAATGTTTCAATAGAATAGGGAGAAATTGAATTAGTAAGAAAATTAGAGGAATGCAAGGAGCATTAGAGAATAATTAGTGGCAATTATGTTTTCCTTAGAAGCCAAAATGCTGTTCCTTCATACTGCTTAGGTTTAAATTTGAAGTCAATGATATAAATATTTTAATCATAAAATTTTTTTCATCAAATCCTCTTAAGATTAAAAAATAATTAAATAAATTAAAATAATTTAATTTATTTAATCCAGTTTTAAAAATAATTTTCAAATGCAAAGCATTATAATAAAATAACTGTATTAACTAGTCAATTATAGATTTTCAAAATTTATTTCAGTATACTTTGTATTTATTTATTTCACATTATATAAACACATTTCTTGAAAACATTTTTATTTCTTTCTTAATATATAAATAAAAATATTTGATTTCGCAAATTCATTTCAAATGTAAAGCTTAATCCATTTTTTTGCATTTTTTTTTAACCCAGCAAAAGATGTTTTGACAAGCTAATTCCCCACAGCAAAAAACTTCCAACATATATTAAATTTTAACGAAATCTTATAATTAAAGTTGCTTGAGAAAATCAACTAGAAAACTTAAAAGAAGAAAGTGTTTTAAAAGTTTGCACAAGCAAATACCTCCATCTCCCATATGAATTCATATGAATTTAAAACCAGATCCTGATTTGAATATAATTAATAGAATATCTGTATAGCTATAAACTTAGAAATCCAATAGATACAATAAAAAAATAATACATGGTAATTATTCATAAAATCCATCCTGCAAAGACAAATGAGACTCATTAGAAATCCTTCTACATTTAATTTTGAATAAAACTATGTTTCTTTAAAGTAGATAATTGTAATTTTTATCCAAAAATCATCTGTTAAATAAATTGTGCTATTAAGTGTAATCAATGTTGAAATTTAAAATCAAATATTTAAAGTAATTGCAAATTGCTCAGTTTTTAATGAAGTATAATTTTTTTAAAAAGACATTCAGCATAGGATTAACCAAAACAAATGATAGTAAAACTAAAAATTTAATGTTAAAAAATACAATATTTTATCATCCTTCATTTTTATAGCTGGAAGAACAGGAATCAAAATTTCCTTCATTGCTAATTTTCAGATTTGTGAAAGAAGATTTTAAGAAATGAATAGCAACTGGATATCGCAATAAACTTTTAAAAACTTTAAAATGCAACAGTACTTAAAAATAATGCAATATGTATTTGTTCTTATTCATTAAAAAGGTGTGAATAATGCTATAAAAATGTGGAAATATAAAATCAGAGGATTTAGAATCCAAAGCCAGATATTAAATAGAGATTTTAGAGACTATTTTTTAACTATTCATTTTCATTTTAATCACAAAACCAACGTTTCCTTACCTCTAAATATGGTATGTCTCTCAAAGCCTGTAAAAAGGCATATGGATTTTTCGCCATAGCTTTACCATAGCTAAAAAGCAGCTCAAAATATTTTGAGGAAAAAAATCTGACTAATTTTTTTTTTCAATTTATGAAATATTTTTCACGAATAAATTTCACATAGTGGGGAAATTTAGATGAGATTAATTTATGACAAATGCATCTGAAAGTGGAAAACAAAAGCAAAATTAGGTCAAAACTAAAGGAAATAAAAACAAATACATCCAAAACAGAAATAATAATCTGGGCATTTCAAACAAAAATAGCATAAAAAGCAAATCATATTTGAAACAGAAATATGCTTAAACACAAGCATGCATTGAAAAACAGACATATAATCTCATGCATAAAAACAAAACATAATAACACAATGTCTTGATCTATTTCAGAATAATAACAATAAAGCTGGGTTTAATTAATGTTAGTAACACAAAAAGCTATTTTGTTGCATAATTTTATGATAGTAATTTGCTTATAACAAACTTCAATATAAATTGTTTCAGCTGACAAATTTTCAAGTTTGCTTTGGTTGTTGCTTTAAAATATAATTTAAAAAATTTTTTTAATGAATTATTCATCAAAATAGTGAATGTAAAAAACAATTGTATAAAAGCAACCAGACTATCAAATCATATTTGTAGTACACGCTTTAAAAGAATCCATACAATCAGGATAACTTGAATTATGATCAATCAAACTAATAACCACTGATAAACAATCTTAGTAGTAGATAATTAATACATTATATAAAGACAATTATCAACCTAATCTTTAAAAAAATATGGAAATTCTTTCAGAATTAAGGTTTATGGTCATGGAAAATATTTTTATATTAAAAGTTAAGATATTGATAAGCTTGAGTAAATACATTTTAAACTTTCATGCAAATTAATAGCAACATATAAAAAAAGTAATAACAATATAAAAGAAAGCAGCTAATTTAATTTTCAATGCTCAACAACTTACTAACAGGTGTTATTCTTTTCTGAAACGAAAGCATTTTTCCCCCCCAGATTTTCTTTGAGAAAAGGGACAAGAAAATAAGTAAAATTTTCATTTTCAAGATCAAAGACCTTAAGTAATAAACCAATTTTAAATTATTCATTTACTTAATTACTTATAAGTAAATGGAATTTCTGGTTATGTTGTAAATATTTCACACCAATCAATGAGAACAAATGAAAATAAGCATTTAAATATCAGAATGAATCATTCATAAACAAGGCATACAGACTTTAGTCAATCAAAATATTTTTTTAAGAAACCCATTTTTTCAAGACAAAGAAATTGTTTATTTTTTCTTGCGATATATTTTTCCCCCAGTTTTTAAGAAAAATAAATGGTTCTGTATATTTATATATAAATTTAGTTGTGAAATACAATTTTAAAAAAAAACTATAATCACATTTCTAAATTACAAAATTTTCTACACAATTGAAAACAAAATTTGAATGTTTTTCGACCAAACTTACACTTAATGTAAATCACAAGATTCTGACTTGCCTATTAGCTGAAAAGAATTCTGAATGAAAACTGCCTCAATCTATACACTTTATAGAGATATCAAAAATTGATGACGACCTAATAACCTTTTGGACCTAATTTAACAAAAGAAAAAACACTGCTACTTACCTTTGAATTTTCATCACTTCCACTTTCTAAGAAAGATTGTAATAACTTTGGATCACTAAAAAAATTGAATAATTCTCTATTAGAATACATTATAATACAATTGCATTCCAAATAATATGAATTAAAGAGTTTTATTATACACATTATATTATTTTTAATTATAATTTCTAAACTATAACATCTATTTAACGATATAAACAAATTTATATATATATATATATACATACAATAGCAAGTATTTTTTTTTAATTCAAACTAATATTTTGGTATTCAAATTAACAATTTAAACTATTTCTATTAGATATAACAGAACAATAATTTATAATCACATTTAAGAAATTTAAAGAAGGAATTTTGAGTTATGCTAGATTGATATAATAAATTTTTTTAAAGGCCCACTTTAAAATCAAACAATATCTAATAGTAAATGCAGTTTTCTAATCGCTGGTAGATATACAATGGTATAAACACTAATTAGAATAGTGGATTCTGCTAATTGAGCTTTCTTACAGATAATTAACAGTCTAAATTTGGTTCTGGTAGAAAAATTAGGCCTAGACTATCAACAACTTTTGACATTTGTAGAATTATTGTATATTCATAAATGCTATGAAATGCAATGCAAAATTAATATTTAATGAAGAATTTTCAGATTTTTGGCTAATATCACTCATCATTATCAAACTGAAATTATAATATATACTATGATTATATAAATAAAGCAATAAAAAAGCAGAATAATACACAACTACAGAACTATTTAAAAATGCACTTACTTAATCACGTCAAGCAGACAACGACCTCCATCGTCCATCGCCAAACTGCATGCTTAAATGGAGATGATAAAGAAATTAATCAGGTGCAGCTATCATGCAAATATGGCTTTATACAAATTTTTACATATATACACTCCTAAAAATAAAGAACACAATATTTAATATCGATTAAAACTCAAAAGTACAAAAAAATAATAGTATTATGAAAGAATCAAAGGATCATTAAAAAAAAAAAAAAAACACTCAATACAGAGAATAGAAATTGAATTTTAAATATGTTTAAGAAGACAATCCATTTTTAATGGAATATTTACGAAATCCTAATCTTTTCTACAAATTTAATGTAATGATTATATACACTATTACACGTGCAATATTAAGTATGAATCTTAAGATAAAACTTTCATTATTTTGTTAACTAGCAAAATAATTATAAATAAGATTGTAAATTGATACTAGATATAACATTATTGCCAACCAAGTGCTGATTTTGTACAACAATTAATAAACCAAGTCTTAAAATTTTTAATATGCCTTATAAATACATTATCAGACAGCTATTATAGTAAGTCAAAAAATATTAAAAACCATCATAATACAATAAATATAATCAGCAAAATGAAAATTATAAAATTATTTTAATATATATGGAATTTTGACTTCAGCCAATTATTGATAGTATATCTTTACCACTTCAAAATTTACCATGCTGATATTAAAATAATATTGAATTGTAGCAGTGAAGAATTTTCAGTTTTACATAAACTCATTATTCACTATGACAAAAGGGAATGATTTAAAAATACACTTAGTAAATTATATTTATTTTTTAAAACAACTGAGTGATATAAATTTATTAAAAATGGACTGCAATACCAATCTGAAAGAATTGAAAAAAATTATATTATTTGAAATATATAATTAATTAAAATGTTCAAGACTTATTTTACCATAGTAAGTAAAACAAAATTAAGTTTAATAATTATATCTTTAAAGCTAAAAAAAAAAATTTATTTATACAATAATATGAAATTTTTAAAAAACATCTCCTAAGGATTCAAGAAATTAATAACAAAAATGGAAATATAAGATAACTCAAATCATACCATCAAATTCCACCCATGGATAAAAATATTTTTAAAAAAAGTTTATAATATTCAAAAATTTTCATTCAACAGAATCACAATTAATACTCCACCCATAGGAACATGCAACAATTAATTCAGATATATTAGACCTCCTTACCTCTAAAGCTAGATGTTACTACAGTTTTACGTTGACTTGAATATGCAGTTTTTACTTTCATTACTTTGCTGATTTTTATCTTCATTGTGACTCACATTGTTCATTCTAAACCACGAGTGTCCATAATGGACACTGATCCAAATCTGTCTGAACATTGAGAACATGGAATAAATAACTGGGCAGGGTATGTCTGACGCAACACCCTGCCTTCACTTTTCAATATCACGTATCAGCATAACTGAAAACAAAAAGATAATATAAATTCATATGCTCATGCAATGAAATAAATAATTAATCCTTGAAACAAAATTTTAAAATCCATTTGGTACTTTTCCCATTATATGGGTGCATCAAAAAATTGCCATTCAAATTCATGAAATTCACATTATCTACTTGGTGGCTTTGTTCCCGTCTTGTTCACACTGGCGACATTTGTTTCGCCATTCCCTTTGCTAGGCAACTTGACTAAAGTTTGACTCGTAATGGCAACATCTTGTGCCCACATAAGGGAAAAGTACCATCCATTTTTAAACAGTAAATTAACTTAATATTCTTAAATATTTTCTCTTTAGTAATAACTAAAACAGATGTTCTGTTTAGACATATTATATAGCAGTGTTTTTTTTTTTTTTTTGAAATTCACAATAACAATCATTAATGTATTGAAAGTAGGAAAAGACCAGACATACTCAACAGCCTACTCAGAATAAATAAAAAATCTAACAAAACATGACTATAAGTTCATAATAAACATACTACAATGCAATATGAATATAGCAATATTTTCCTAAGTATGACCTGTCCATGAAGTTTTCAAGATTAAGAAATCAGAAGCTGTAAACAAAAGAAATTTGACACTGTTGCAATTCTCATATTATACACTAAGGGTATATTAATATAAATTATTAACACTTTTTTCCCCCCGTTGCAGAACATTCTGATCAAAACAACTTAGCAGCTGTTAAAAATTTTAACCTTTTTTTACCCTGCTGAATTTAAAAATTGTATTTAATAAATTATTCATTTAAAGTCCATTTATGATTAGCCTTTGATGCATACATAGATGAACAATAAAACAGAGTATTCAATTTTAATTTTTGATAAATTAATTTCTCGGGCATTATAGTCCTACATCAAAATTTATCCTTTCCGCTTCACTAATTCTGCCTATTTTTGACCAGAAGTAAATTCTGCAATTTTTTTTTAATAAATTCCATGCTGCATTTAAGGGATTAAAAAAAAAATCTTAAAGGAACCGAAATTAAAGATAATTAGGGAATTTCTTAAAAAAATTAGATGGCAAATTCTATTAAGAAGTGGATACAACCACAATTATTGCAATACAGGAATACCAGTATACAACCACGTAGCAACAGAAACAGGTCACTCACTTTGCACATTAGGTCATCAAACATCTGATCCCTGACTACCACCCTGGACTCAACTAAACTACGAATAGCGAAGATGAACAGAATTCACCCTCCCCACAAAAAAAAAATGATTATCATAAGAATAAATAAGATTGTTTTCTTCTTTTCTCTTTCTTTCATACATTGTAATGATAAAACTAGTGTTAAATCTTTTAGTTAAATAGTCATGCCATACCTAAGTCATAAACTATTTCATTAATATTACCTTATAGTTCCAAACTGTAGACTGAAGCCCCCTTCCCCCGAATCTGAGCACTTCCCAACTCCAATATTATTTGACATTACATATTCAAGCATTGTATACTTTTAATGCTATTGCTGGATGGGGAAAGAGAACCTTTTTAGGCATTTAATTAAGACTTAAAAAGATAATTATGAGCAGTCTAACACTTTAAAAGACATATTTATCATGATTAATTCATGAAATTCAGATAAGTAAATGGTCAAACCAATATGGATTTCTGATATTATTGGTTATTATAAGACTAGCAATATATTGTATTTAAATCACAAGAATGTAAAGTCATCATGTATATTAATTTTATCTGTACAATATTAATATATTGAAAATTTTATTTAAAACAATTCAAACCTTCAAAAATGATTAAAATAGATTCTACATTTCAGAAAAAATTATATAAAAAAATATGAGAAATATAAAGACAATACATGCAGAAGCCTAAGTCTCACCATTTTAAGATTAAATAGAAAAATATCTTTCAAAATATTCTCAGTATGATAATCATACAAATATTGAGGTTATTTTCAAAATTAATAATTAAAATAATTTGATTCACTTCTAATCAGAGAATCCATATCTGATGTCTTTCAAAATAACACCAGAAGAATGAATTTAAAATTAAGTGTTTAGTTCTAAAGATTAAAAAAAAAATCAATTTCTATCTTAATTTTAAATAAGAATTAAAAGCAAATGTTTTTAAGAATATGGGAAAGTCATTGATATAAAAATCTTAAGATAAGTCATTAAATTGGGGTTTTCTATTCTATACTAATGGAGGCTCTTAAATATAATCTGCATAACTAACATTTATTGCTTATAACTATGAAATTCTGATAATTCGAAATTATATTGATTCCCTCACAACCCTTGTGTTTTTGCCTCTCTTTAGTTCATATTTTAGTTAGTATTTAAATTTTTAGAGAATTGATCAGCATTAAAATATGCTGTCTGAAAAATTGAAGAAGGATATAAGCCCAACATTAATAATCATTCATGATAACAGATATAAAAATATAAACGTTAAAAGGAGGTACAGAAATGATGCATAATTAACACAAAATTGTCATCAAATACCGGATATATTTGCAACTTGTCCAGTAAATATTACGTATGTTCCTAATAACTCTTTGAAGCTGTCCCTAACAAGATGAAGAAAATCTTATTCATTAGTCAAGATTATAATCTAATTATATGCTTCATATAGTACAAATGAAAAATCAATCCAGTATTAACTAACCAGTGACAAAAATCCCAGGTCAGAACAAAAGTGTCCCAAATAGTCAGTTATTATTTAAGTCCTTTAATTTCACCTCATTTAAAACAAGATAAATTTTCAAACTCTTCATTCTGTTGATCAATGCTGGGAATTGAAAAACAAATTCAAATTTCCCAAAACATCATGTTCAAAACTGGACCCATCAGAAAAATGTAAACTACACACAATTCAATAAGACAAACATTTCCTTCCATTGGAAAATGGGTATAATAAATTTCGTTTATCACAGATGAATGTAAAAAAAAGCACTTCCCTCTCAATAAACGGAATTTAAGAACTTTATTTCCATTAACAAAAAATGCAATCATACAAAAATAATAAGCAGAAGCCAAAATATATATTGTGATAAATAAGGTTGAAATGATAAAAAGAAATGAGATCACAAATTATTCATTAAAGCCATAACTAATAATATATATCTAATGTATTTATTTTATAGTTTTACAAAAGCAATAATGCCAATGAAGTTTTTTTATCAAAATATTTAAATAAGAAAGTATATATTTGAAATGAAATTTTATTATATAGCAGATACACTTTTTTTACAAACCATTATTCTTTAGTTATAGTAAATTATTAAGAAATATTGTGTATATCCCTCGGCTAATGCTTTATTATTAGCAGAGTCCAAGACAAAAACCTACTAAATTTTAGTAATAATATTTAGCATCAAACTTTAATAACATCAATGAATGTTACATCTAAAGACATAATTCAAGCATGGTGAAAATAAGAACTTTATTTATGAGAGTGTATCATAATTTGCATATAATTTTTAAGAATGATAGAAAATCAGAACACAAATGAAATCAAATTCAGGAAAATACAAGCTTAAATAGTCAGAGATTATCTGCAAAATATCTTATTAAAAAAGCATGGCATAGTATTAATACAATTGAATACCTAACCAATAATAAAATTATATGGCCAGGATTTTTTTTTAATTTGATAATTCAAACTATTATACAACATATGCTTTCATAGTTTATTTTATTATTATTATCATTCGTAGAATCAAGTTGTATATTGCTTTGTGTCTCTATCCAAAGAGGAGTTTTATTTTATGTTCAAAATAATTTCATCTAAAAATTACAGAAGGCAGATAGTTTTTTAATAATTGCCAAACTTAACTTTGCCAAAACTTTAAAAAAAATGCTTCCAACCATAATAGAAATAAAATGATTTCAAAAACTGCTACAAAGGTGAAAATGAAAAGTATGTTACAGATAATAGAACTGCCTTTCTAAAATAGCATTAACAGAAGATGTAAAAATATTTCAGGGGGAAAAAATGTGTTCTAAAAAAAGTTTGTTGATCAAGTTTTTAAAAAGGCATAATGAGCAAAGATGATGTACAGAGAATTCATACGCTTCTGGATACTTTAGATCTCTAAATTACATAGTAAAAACAAAAAAGATTACTCTTTAAAAAAAAACTGCCATATCAAAATCTTAAAAACTGATACTTCCAATTTGTGTAAGAGGTAAAAAATATCAATATTACCAATTCGAAAGAAACAGCCAGAAAAGTATATGTTAGACAGCAAATAAGGTCTTTGAATATTAAAAATCGTGTTCCCTGCATCTCCTTTTTGAACGAACAAAAAGAATAAAAACTGGCTCGTCTTCAACAGAGTTGAATAAATTTAGTTCCTTAAAATAGAAAACTCTGTCGCAGTGAGAAAAGAATTCACGCAATGGACGTACACGTTAACAAACACTTTTAACTATCTATTCGCTGTACTAGTAATAATACAAAAGAAAACAGAGATATAATGACAAAAAACAAAAATAAACCTGAAAAGAATCACATTATTTAAAGTAAAAAATTTGGCTTCAGTAAAATATTTTCAGAAAAAAAAAAGAACTTTGAAAATATTTTAATGCTTTGACAATTTCACATGTATGTGCATATATATATATATATATATATATATATATATATATATATTCTAAATACTAGTGTAATCATTTACACATTACTACATTTAAATATGCAAATTCATTACTATACAATGAACATCATATTTTAAGGTAATCATTTGGCAATTATATTACTTCCCTAATGAAAATTTAAAATATCGAGCACAAATTTGCAAAACAAATCGTCACAAAAACAGAACAGTTTCTGTAATATTTACATTTACAGCTTCATAATATTTTAATCTGTTTGAAATTTGAAATAAACCACATAAAATATAAAAAAAAAAAAGAAAGGCTGCAAAATGATTTTTGGACAAACACAACAGATTGCAAAACCTAAATTGTTTTTCTTGTAACAAATTAGTCAATTTGATGTCTAAAATATTTTGCAAAAATTTTCTATCATAAAATTTCCAGGTTTATAATTAGTGTAAATTTATTTTCTCAAATTGTATTATGAAAGCAATAGTTATTTAGACTATGCTAATATTTAAAAGATTAGACAATATAAACTTGTTAGATTAAGTCCTAACTTTTTTTTTGTCATTTAAATGAATGCAGCAATTTTATCTGGACAAAAAAATGTATATATTATTTCAAATAATAATAAATCTTATTTTTGCACGATGCATACATGAAATAAATTTAAGCATGCAAATCAATTTATAAAATAGGTGTGTGTGTGTATATATATAGATTCATACATATGCAAAATGTTAAACATTCACTTTTTGTAATATATCAATAGCAGGTATATTATTGCTGCAACCTCAAATTATTTTATAGCCCATAACAATAACTGATTTAATATCAATTATTTTAGTATCAGTTTTGAAAATGCTAATATATTCACATTTTCAACTAGCCACAAAGTATGTGCCCCAATTTTCAAACTGTCTCCAAAATAATCAGAACTAAAGTAAAACTATTATTTAATTTCAAAAAGAAAATTTATCTTAATATATGATACGTAATTGATAATACTTCCAAAGAAATTTAAACATGGCTTTGGTCATTCTTTGATAGTTCTTTCAACATGGAAAATTTAAAAAATATTTATTGTCGCAGACAAAATATCTGCATTCTCGAAAATTATATATATTCTAATAAACAGATATTATATAAAACAAAGGTTGCTAGAAGGCAACATGAAAAGCACTTATGAATAAAAATATTTTACCCAAACAGAATATAAAATTTTTCATTCTCATGATGTCATTAATTTATTAATTGAAATTTCATTACAGTAAATCTATTTTAGTTCAAACTTTTATTCACTCTGTGATTATTGGATACTTTTACAAAAACATTGAAATTATAAATAAGTAATTTGACATTTGCATTATTGAATACTAAATTTTTGACAAGTACAGTATGTTTTTATATTGCTTTACACTTTTAAAATATATAGCAGTAATGTGAAACAAAGTTCCTACTTTTTTTTATATGAAGAAAGCATAAATCAGATTTTGAAAGACAAAATCAACTGCAAGGAATTTTACAAAAGTTTTTCAGGATTAATAATGAATTATCTTTGCTTTCTAATACTAATGCATTTATTAATTTTTTTTTAATTCAACAACAAAAGTGCATTCATTTATATTCAATCAATTAATTTCAAGTATACTTAGCATCTGAAATCAGAAAAAGAAACATTTGAACCTTAAACAGAATGTTTTAATCATTGGTTAAACTTATATCATAAAATAAGATTTCAGTATTGCGAAGATTAATTATATATTCTTCTTCAAACAAATTAGTACAGATATTTTTCAAAGGAGCAGTAAAAGCAATTATGCATATATATTTTGCAATGAAATAAAATATTTCACTGCAATGTAAATAATATTTAAATATAACAATGCTATATTTTAATAATTGTTTTTATGGAAAATTAGAAATTTGTCAGAAAAACTAGTGCACCATGATTAAAAGTTTATGAAGTTTAAATAGCAGTATTGAAAATAGGTAAGTTACACGAAGTTATCGCAAAAACGATCCTTCGAAAATACAGTATTAGATAAACAATAATAAAAGAAAGATGGTTTAACTTCATGTTTAAACTATTGATCCAAAGAGAAAAGAAACCAATGAAATAATCTTCAGTATTATGTTATCAATGATAATCATAACAAGCGTTACCGACACTAACCCTATAATAATGTTTGCGCTTTCTTATCATCAAACAATAATGCATTTAATTAATCATTGAAAATTTTAAAGTGTGTAATATATTTATATTTGAATATGATTCAAACTACAAAGCATCATATACACAACTTAGCAATAAAGATGTTTTCATTTGATAAACATTGACTGACATGTAAACAACAATAACATTTTAATGCCACATCAAAAAATAAACAATTATTCAGTTTATAAATGTACCTAAATTTATGATTAAATATATCTGCATAATCAATGAATTCATTTAAATGCATTATATTAAACATGTGAAAAGCTGCTCCAAATCGTACGCTCGAAATAACGTTTCACATTGAACAATCACAAAATACAAATTTAACTCAATGTTTCGACAGAAAAAAAAGCATTAAAGCTACACATACTTATTTAACTCGATCCCGATGTTAAAAATAAAGTCACTTGAGTGGGATGTATGATCGGCTACAAGCAAAAAACTCAATGTTTACTCCTCCATAAATCAACTGCGCCTTACAACAATATCTATGGCGGCCATAAACACTTTACATTCTGCATAGAGGTTAATATGTTCCTTTAAAAAGAGTTCCGATATCTTCACGCCGTTGATGCTTTCAATAAATAAAATAGCAGCTAAAAACCACTGACAATTATTAAACCGGAAATTTATTCTTAAAAAAACTACCACTTTATTGATGTTTACGATTTTTAAAATAAATCAAGGAGCATTTAACATAAGCACAGCTGCATCTACACCCGAAAGTCAGGACTAGCTTAAAGTGGCGGGAGCGAGGATTGGCGATAGTGGCTAAAATTAACTGTCTCACCGATATGATGAGCGGAACTCATCGGATAATCAGATTTGTAAATGAAAACCGTAATTTCAATCGTTCGTACGATTCAGAGCAGCTGTACTACGTGTTTACCCTGAAAATTTTATCAGCAAAATAATATTCAGAAAACACTCACCCGTCATGTAACATGCCAATGTCCGACGGGGTTCTCATTGGCTGTTTCAGGGAGTGCTTTACCGCAACGACAAGTGACGTCATTACCGTAGAATAGTTTTATAATTCAGTTTTATTTAATTCTTAGTGTGGATCAAATATGTCAAGCGCAGTGGGAATGGATTGTTGTGATTGTTGGTAATCATGTAATAGATGTTTTGGTGTGAATTGGTGTGGTGAATGAGCTACAGTCGATGTAAACGAAGGTGGGAACAAATTGATGACGTCACGAAAAAGAAGTGTAGGTCGGCCATGCGCCAATGCGAATCGGCGTCGGAGTTTTCGTTGGTCGCTTAGACCTTGGCTCCCAAGTAGCAGCCAGCGAATAACGTGAAGGCTGAAAATGTACAGGTACTATCTTGCGAGAAATGGAGCAAAATGCGAGAGAGATTACAGAGAAACGAAACTCGGAAGAGGGCTTCTCACTCTGAGGACCACCATGTGTCCGTAGTAAAAACATATCACGTTTTTTTTTGTTTGTTTACTCACTTCCGATATTCCAGGGTAAAGGGAAATGGTAAGGCAAAGAGAAAAAAAATGGCCTTTCCGCATACTCTCCAAAAGGGTTTAGAAATAACATTTATAATTGTACATTTTAACAGTGCGCATATTAGTTAATTTTTTTTCATCTGCAAAGACTAAGAATTTTATCTGTAAAGAGAAAAATAAAGTGACGGCTGACTGGAATATGTTATCAGTTTATCTCCGAAAAATGGGGTGGGGTAAATACTTAAGCCATTTTTTTCCCTTTATCTAAAATGAACCATTTAAAAAATAATTTAAAGGTAAATTCAAAAGTTACAGTAAATTTTCTTACTTGGTCCAGGTTACTATAATGGACGGGAATTATTTAAATATGAACCAGAAAAATTTCGTATCTCTCCTTCTGAAGAACAGAAGTTAAGTAAAGTATTAGTCATTTACCTATTCATGGAGTAGCCTTCATTTGGAATTCTCTTGTCTCCCCAATCCCTCCCCTAGTGAAGAGAATTGGGTTTGGCCCTGACCTTTCAAATCCCCTCCGCTAGCGTAGATAAGGTGAGACTGATTAGATAGTGTCTATTGCAGTGTCTTGTATGAACAAGAATCAATACGGAATCTTATATTAACATTGACAGTCTTGAGTGCATTACTCTCAGAGACTAGGGAAATTAAATAAATCTGCACAAATATAGTTTTGAACTTTTTATTTAAAAAATTGTAATTTCAATTTATCTATCGTTTTATTTACTATGAGTGGTTTAAGAACTGCACTCTTTTTCCTTCCTAACGTTAATATATAAAAAAATATTAGACTGAACTGAAATAATTATTTTCATTTCGTAAAGAATGGAAATTATTCGTATGCGAAAATTAAAGGAATGGCATTTTTTTTTTAGTTATATCAAAATTAATTCATTATTCTTAGTGCATTCGACGTAATTATTGAAATTTAGTTAGTAGAAGAATTTTTAAATAATTAAATCAAAATAATATGATAAAAAACTTTTATTCGATTATGATATTATCTTGCGTATGTAATAAAGACAAGCTATAATTTCTTTCTTTCTAAATGCTAATAATTATTATTGCTCCCATTTTTTTCATAATTTTTTATTGTTGTTTTGTTTAATTTTGATTCGATTGTTTCGTTGCCTGTTTTTTTCCCTTCCATAGATTTAGATTTTTAATTAAAAAAATATAGTTAGAAAAATTGGCGAAATGCGTGATAAATTTTGTAAATTTTAAAAATGTAGAGATAGAGAAAGGAAAATTCGCGTTGTGTGTAAGAACTATAAAAATTATATTTTTAATATTTTTATAAACTTTTCGCATTGATTCATATTTCCTCGTCCTAAAATAAATAGATGCTTAATTCTAAATTCAATTTGTGTTTATTATTTTGTTTCACTATTAAATTTTTTGAAAGTCCTAAACAATTGAGAAACCAGTCGAATTTCAAATGCAATGCACATCAGATTCAACTTATTTTATTTTTATAAATAAAGTTAGAAATATAATTAAAAATTAATTTTACAATTTTTTAAATCTTACAATAGTTGCAAATAAAGGTTTAGAAAAGTTTTACAGTTTTTTTATTATTAATATTATTTTTTAGTCATATACATGTTGCAATGTTAGAATCGGTTAGTTCGTACTGATAATGCAACTCAAGTGTAACGTTCTACCTTAATTTTGAAAATCAGCTATATACATCTCAATAGACAAATTGACATAGCATCAAATATCATTACAATATGATGTATATATAGCTCCGTATATCCGTATATCATGTAACAATGACGTCACTGCATTGTTCCTCGTGATGTTCGGAATAATGATCAAAGAATGTATATGGAAAAATTTAATATACATTTAATGTAAAATAAAAAATATATAGTTAAACCATAAGAAATAATTTTAAAGAAATTCCAAAATTGTTTCATTTGGCTTTCCAGAGCTAATTACGTTTAAAAGCTATTCCAATAATTAAATAAAATATGTTTGTTTGGGATTAACTTGAATAAAAATTAGCAGTTTATAAATAAAACTGGATTTGATATAGTTTTATCGGCTGAATATTCATTACATGAATATTCTCTGTCAATAAATTTTTCAGTTACTATTTTACGTCAAATATAATTTTCTCTGTGTCAAGACAAATTGCTTTCGGTTTTGAATAAAAGGAATAAATATTTGAATCAATA
This sequence comes from Argiope trifasciata, assembly GCA_026543055.1. Lineage (NCBI taxonomy): Eukaryota > Metazoa > Arthropoda > Arachnida > Araneae > Araneidae > Argiope > Argiope trifasciata. The sequence continues at coordinate 1,676,838 of JAPMOQ010010288.1, forward strand.
TTAATAAAGATAATACGTTTTATTGGCAATTATCATTTTTACGATTGATTGTTTAATATTAATGCAAACTGTTTTCTGTTTTGAATAAAAGACTTATATTTGAATTGATATTAATAAAGATAAAAGGTAATTATTATTTTTACAGTTAATTATACATGCTTTTTAATTTTTAAAAAAAATACCTTTTTTTTCATGTTATTAATTCTTTTATACTATTCTCAACAAAACCTTATTTTATAAAACTAAGACTGCCTAAAGCAATTTGTACTTGAGTATGATATTCTATATAGTTGTTACTAAGCTGATTACTGAATAAATGCATTTTCTTCACTTGTGACTTTTCCCCACGCCAGCAGTACCTGCTTTCAGGATTTCGAAATTCCTTCCAAATTCATCACTTTTTGGCGGCCAAGGTCAATGTCGTTACTCTCTCCGCCCCAGGTGCCGCTCTAGTGAAAAATTACTAGGTCTTTTGCGTGTGGCGAATACACGTCGCACGAGTAGGAATATCGGTTGCTGCCATTTATCTCGTAGACACCATGAAGCGGCAAATCGTCATCATCTGGTGATTTCAAAGCGTGTTTTGAATTATGATGTTCAGACCTACTGTCCGCAGAGGACTTGTCCTACATTTGCGGTAATTGTGTCAATCGGTTTACAATAAGTCGAAAATTCTTTATTTGGGATGGAAACATAGACTTGCTGTAATTCTTCGAAAAAAAAAAATCCGCTCAAATGTTTTTGTTTTTTGAAAAATTGTTTGTAATTGTTTCAATCCTTGATGCTATAAGTTGATAAATAAAATTTACTGAAAATGATTTTTTTCTCTTCTTTCTAATTCTAAAAGGTTTTCTACTTCGTCTTACATCTTATCTTTACTTCTTTTCTTTTTTTTTCAGCTCTTCTTTTTTTTAATTTAATTTTATTTTTATAATATAAACATTTGAAATTTTATTTATTTATTATTTTCTTTAAATATAATCGTATGTAAGATTATTGAAACTATAAGATTATTTAAATAAAGTTCATTTTTGTTAGAACAGATTTTTTATTGACAAAAACATATACGAATGAAAAGTCACAAAAAAGCAAACACATATAAGAACGATTGGAAAAATAAAATTTGAATTTAACTCTCTATTTAATTAGTTTTAATTAGACACTATTGAAGTCAGTTAATTTTATGCTACTTTTGTCTAAAGCGATTAAAACCTATCAGTTTTCTACAATTATTAAGAAACCATAGTTTTTCGATTCTTACTGCAATTTTAAAATTATAATTGAAACAAAGAAATTTATGGTAAAAATATTACAAATAATAAACATAAAGTCAATAATGCATTTAAGGAATGTAATTATTTATCAATGACCTAACATTAAGAATATATTGAAATAAATAGTTAAAATTTTCGACAAAAGTTAAAATGTTTTCCTCCTAGAACATGCTGAATATTTAAAAAGTAGCTGAGCTACTTACATTATTCCTACATATAGCGCTAGTATCAATCAATATAAAAAATATTCGGAATTTTTTTTATTATTGTTTTGCTGATGTTACAACAATTATTCGAAGATTTTGAAAATGCAAACGATTATTCGAAGATTTTGAAAATAGCTGTTATAAAATTGCCACATTCATGAAAGTTAGAAAGTCTATGAAAATGTTGTGACATTTCAACGCAGAATGGTGCGTTTAAATTTCAGAGTCCCAGGGAAACTAAAATATATTTTCGTAATTATCCGAACAATTCTCATTGATTTTCAAAAATAAGAATGTTGGTATAAATCATTCTGAAAACGATATTTTAAATAAGCTTATCATTCTTGTTTCAGAATGCATAGTAATATAATAATAATTCAAAACAAATGATAATGGATAATTTTCTTTAAATATATTTTAGAAATTATTCAAGTATTGACCTGTGTGCCTGAAAATAAATGACTAAGTCACAAGACTTCTCATTTTTAATATTACAAATTATGAATAATGAGAAACAACAACCGAGAACCTAAAGCTTAGAATATTTGTTTTAGACTAACTCTCAGAAAGTCTAATAAAGATATTCTGTTGTATAATCATATAATTCTCATCTAAGAATTTTTTAATAGTGTATTAATTAGTGATCAATGAACCATTTGAAGGTTAAGTAATTCTTTTAATTGCTTCGAACGTATTGTGCTAATCAAATATTGAAAAAACTTCAGTTTCTACTTCCCAATTTATTCAGCTTTCTTTATGTCAAATAATCAGACAAACGGGAAAGAGATCGGATAATTCGGGAAAGAGATCTATTCGAAATTATTTCGTTTTATCATATTTTTATTTTTATTACTTGGAAAATTTTACTTGCTAGGCAATAAATTTTTTTTAGGAATATAACGTCATAAAAAAATAAGCAAAATTTCGTTTGTATAATCAGTAAAGATACATTAGCAAATTATATGTTCAGGCAAAAAATATTTTGAAATTTTGTTTAAATTTATAAATAAAAAAGTTTAAATTAATAAACTAAATAAACTATTTAAATTAATATAAGTTTAAAAAATACTTTTGTTTAAATTTATACATTTCAAAAAAGCTATAAAAATTATCATGTATAAAAGTCAATTTTTGACTGAATAAACACATTTATAAAACATGCTGCAAAAACAAAAAGGAACATATTTTTTAATTATATTTTTAAGCAATGAATAGAGTAAAAAAAAGAAAACTAAAAACAGAAAATTTCTTAACGAATTCTTTTATAAAAATTTGACTAAAAGGGGGAGGGGCATTTTCTAAACAGTAATACTAAAATAAGAAATTCATCGAAAAATTATATTTAAGGTTATAGCCCTAAATCTATTAATTGTTTCAGGAGAAATACACTCTTTACCATATTAAATTTTTCCATATAAAACAAATAGTATATATTACAGAACTTAAAAATGCTTATATGCATGATGAAATACCATAATAGTATTTAAAAACCTAAAAATAATTGTATTATAAATAAAACATTAATTTATAAGTAAAAAGAGCTTTCTAAATACATAAGGACTTACAATAAGCCAGTTTCCGAATGATTGAAAATATTAACATGTAATTTGATAAAATGTTTACACTGCAAACATTTCTCAAAGTCGAGCCAAAACAAAACTTTGCATTAAAAATAGATTTTGAGAAATTAACTTAAAATTAATATTCAAGCTGTATAGCTTGACAGTAAAGCCATATCCATAATATAATTTGTTTTTAAATTATAATATGAACAAATAGGAAACTGGATTTTTGTAATAGATTTTGAACAAAAAAGAACAAAAACAAAACTCAAAACTTTTGATTTGAAAATATGTTTAGATCGCCAGAGTTTCATGTTTAAATTGATGTAGTTAAGAAATATAAATGCACTCTTAGTTTTATACATCTATTGTTCATACGACACTAGTAGCTTCACACATTCAACAAGCTATTATTAAATGAAAAACCAAGTTTGTTCGGGTAATTTCGTTTTGAAATTTCAATTAACTTTTTGCTCCACTTACTAGACATGCAACTTTTAACACTTATAGTAACATTTATAGTGGAGATAAAGGAAACAAAGATATTTCTGTCACTTTTAGCTAAAAAGCATCAATGTGTGTAACTGCGCAAGCAGTAAATATTGCTAATTCTCTCCATGCCTAACAGGAAAGTAATCTTATTTAACAATATTATTATACTATTAAGAAATAATAAAGTACCAGAGAACATATCTAAAAAAATGAATCCTCGATTAGTGATAGGAAATACAGCTTACCTCTCAAAATACGTATCCAAGAAGAGGCAGGACAGAAACAAACCACACAGACGACGCAAAGTTACAAAATGACCATAGTCGGTTTGTAGAGGACAAGATTATAAGGTCACTTCCCACCTCCCATTCCCCCCACCCCCTATTCACTGACCAGCACGCTTTCAGGTGTGGGTAGAGGGGTTCAAAAGGATTCTTTCCCAAAGATTTGAGGGAGGCCGAATTCCCCTGAAGCGATTTGCACTAGAAGGGGAAGTTGATACCTGCTGTGCGAAAGGCGAGGGGTAACTGGATTGTCTACGGTTGTCTTAAGTCGAAAGTTATAAGAAAGCAGGTGTAGATGTCATGGCATCATAGAAAATCCGTGTTGGCATGTCGCAATGCGAGGCGTTGTGAAGTGCCATTTTCACATTCTTGATGCATGTCATGGTATCATAGAAAATCCATGTTGGCATGTCGCAGTGAGAGGCGTTATGAAGTGCCATTTTCGCATTCTTGATGCATGTCATGGTATCATAGAAAATCCATGTTGGCATGTCGCAGTGCGAGGCATTAAGAAGTGAATACAAAACGCATTCTTGATGCATTTTCATAATTTTGTCCAAAAAATACAAAACACATATCGTTAGCACGAACCTAACGTTTTTACTGAATGTATACTTTCCAATAAAGGTCTTATCCATCTTCTACATAAAATTGTTTCATAAGTTCGTGAATAACTTGAGTAATATTGACCAACGATACGAAATACATATCATCAACATCAGTTACTGAATTTACATTCTCTAATAGAAGTTTTATCCGTTTTCCACACATAATTGTGTATCTTTGTAAGGCCGTGAATAACTTGCATAGCATTAGTTCAACAATATGAAATACATATCGTTAACATGTGCCTAACGTTTTTGCTGAGTTTATCATTTGAATGCGTATTTTAGACGCCTTTTTAACGATTGAATGGAATAAATTAACGTACCCTAACCATAACGTACCGAATTTTATAAATTTTAAGTAATTTGTTTATGGAATATTGCGTTTACATGAGGAAGCATAGCTCGACAGACGGTTAACTGTTTGATAAATAAAAAAGAAAAGGAGATTTTTTTCAAACGATAAACTTATATTTGGTCAGTTTTTAAATTTTAATATAAAGAAAAATATTGTAATCGTGTAAAAATTCGATCTCAAGTTCTTGACAAATCTCCAAGTTCAGATCTCTCCGAATCCGATAAATAGAATTTTTGGAATTAAAGCTATCTACCTGTGAACAACTCGGAAATATAAAAGTGCTTTGAGTTAGATGTAATATTTGGTATGTGATATTTACACCAAATCTTTAACAGTGGCCATTCATGAGAAATCTGTTTGTCCGGCCGTCCGAATATAAGATAACACAAGCTACAAAGCGAAAGAGAAAGATGTGGATAAAATTTGGTACTCAGATTTAATATATTAAGTGTTGATACTTATAAAATTTGGTATTAATTATCTCCAGTTAACTGTTAACAGTCGAGTTAACTGTTTATCTGTCTATACTTTCAAAAGCATGTTAACACGATAATTCAAAAATACGAGTAAAAATATGAAATTTGGTTTGTAACTTTTGTGAATAATTTTAGTTTTAATCGGTAAAATTTTAGTTCTAATCGGTAGAAAAGAAATACATCAAAAATACAGTTTGGTTTTCTTGTACCTATGTGTTAACCGGTGCCAATAGTATGAAATTAATAATAGGCAAGTGCAATTAGAGACCTGTGAAAAATTTTAAAAAAAGTAATTCGGACTTAAAAAAAAATAAACCAACAAATGAATTAGCATAGAAATCTATAGGCCATCAAATAATAATTCTATGTGTAAATCCAATATTGCCAAAAAAAAAGCAATAGGAGAAAGCTTTTTCATTTTTATTTATGTTTATTATAGCTACAAGGCTCAGTGGCGGATTTCTGCACAGGTGGTGGAGGCGGTCGCCTAGAGTCTCGAGGCATATAGGGACCTCAAAATCTACTTGAATGTGTATCATAGTGCTAAGCTGAAGGTAAATTTAATTGTTCAAATCTTCCTTTCGGTATGATTCGCGGAATTTTCACATTTTACTTTTTGTCTTAAAAAAAAAAAAACGTTTTCATTCATCGATAAAAGTTTTAAGTAAAATTCTTGAGGAATCAAAACGCTGCGTCTGCAAATTCTTTTCTTAAGCTTTATAAGTTCAGAATACTTTCTCGTCGTTTCTCTTTCCTATTCGCTCACTGTAGCATGTTTACCAGGATTTGGATAAATAATCTTGATATAAAAATTGAACTATTTCCTTGAAATCACGAAGAATGAAAATCGCTAAAGAGTTCAATGACTGTTGCTTTAAATTAATGTGTGTATAATAAAATATAAGATTCATTGGCCTGGGAACAATAAAAAAAGTCAGTATATAAAATGGGTCGATAAAGGCATAATATCTGTATAAATAAAAATAAAATAAAGCCATAAATGTGATGGGAATTACCTTTCAATATATAATGATATCACAAAATAAATATTAAGATAAAATTACAACTGAAATAAGGTTATTCTGCTACTTTTTTGTCAACTATAAAGTTCACCATGATGGGACGTTAAAATATTTCAAAGACCTGTAGCCTCGTATTACCAAAAATCGCCGCTGCATAGGCAGAGTGCCACACAATTGCTATAGTCATTCCTAATTATTTAAGTGAGAATTTCATGTACGTGCAATACACTGATTATGTATGACATCCTTCCCCCCCCTCCTTCCCCTTTTTTCATATACAAAAAAAAATCCCCTATAATGACCAAAACTCTAAATGTTGATGAATTTACAAATTTTGAACCTGAATCAGAAAAAAAAAACTATCTTTAAAAAAAATTATTTTAAATATGATTTATTTATGAAAAAAATGGCTGAAAAATGAAAATATCTGAATTAGGAGTATGAATTGGCTGGAAAAAAAATTGTTGGGAACAATTCTGTCTGTTCATAACTGTGGTTGCGAGCATGTTTATCCAAAAAAATACAATGAGAAATATAGATAAAATTTGCAATATATTTTATCATCAAAATTGGTTTATTAAATTATGGTCGAAACAGACCAAACGTACAATGATGTCCAGATAGACAAAAAATATAATGAGCGAAATTGATAAAATTTGTCAGTTATATTTATCGCCAAAATTGAAGTTCTTTTTAAGTTATGGTCCAAATAGATCGTCAAAGAAAAAAATATGTATTGATCCACCTTTTCATGTTCATGTAAAACTGTAAACAAATTAAAAAGATGAAGTATGTAACCATAAAATTTATGGATTTGTAAAAAAAATTCCAATTTCAGCCGTTAAAAAAAAAAAGTCATTTTCTTTGCAAAGTACAAAGAACTTGTCAGCGGGCTTGTAAAGTGCCACAAGTCGCAACACAAGTACAAACTAAATAAAAGTCATACTGAATACATATTTTTTTAAAAATTGAGACATAATCTATCCTATACAGTTCATTTTCAATGTTAGTAGCAACAAATAATTAAAAGATTTTGATGAAATTTCGGTACATAATTATATTTTTTTAACACAAACTGTGCAGAACTGTGTTATTTTGCCTTACTTCAGTTCTATTCATTGTGTATATGAACCTTTGTAATGGAGACGGAACCATAACATAATAATACTATTAAAAATGTAAATATCCGTTTTATTTTTTTATAAATTTCAAGATATTGTAGCTTCATTTTCAATTACTTCATCTTTCACTTTGTGTAAAGAAAGTATAATAACAGTCAATAATTTCGAATTCGAGATTTGACGAATCTCCTCGTTTTAGACCTCCCTGAGTTCCTGAACACAATTTTAGAAAATGTCCGTCTGTCTGCCTGTGAAAAAGTTAATTCAAAAACGCTTTGAGCTAGACAATTGAAATTTTGTATACGGTCTTTATACCACATTTACAGATTTCAATCAAATTTTTAGAAAACTCTGTTCAGAGGAAGTTCGTCTGCCTTGCTTTTCGAATTCAAATTAATACGACAATTAAAAACGAAGAGAGCTAGATAAATAAAATTCGGCACATAGATTTAAATTCTATGTTGTAGACACCTACAAAATTTTGAGACAAATCCAACTGTCGGTTAATTGCCTGTTGGTCTGTATTTTCAGAAACATGAAAATGTGGCAATTCAAAAACGGAATAATGTTTTTTTTTTTTTATTTCATCAAAATTTGGTATGAAGTTTTGTAACTACAAGAGTAGTTTAGTGTTAAATTTTAGTTTTAATCGGTTGAAAAAAACGTGAAAAGCGTGTCTAAAACATAAATTCAACTTTTAGATGGCATTAACGCATTTATCTAAGTGACTAATAGTCAAACAAATCGCTAAAAATGACAAGACAGATTTTGTAAAAATACTACGTTCTTTTCGAAAGTTAATATTTCGAAACTATTATTCGCCGTTGCAAGGCAAGGATATAACTTTATTAAAGAATATGCGTAAAAATTTTGGGGTGACCACTAATGCTGATTTGTCTTGTAAACTACAGAACCATTAAACAAAATCATACTTTAGGATAGATGGATAGAAGAAATTCAAGTGTTAAAATATTTTATTAAACATTAAAAGAGACTTGAATTTCTATGTAACGGGTGACAATTTACAATGTAATCGACTGCTGAAAATTATGTGAAAAATACTTTAACAAAATTTACATAATTCAACGTAAATTTATTTCACAAATTAATTGATTAAAAAAGAGAATTTTTAATTTTTCAAACGATGCAAAATTTATTTTTGTGCAATAATATTTTTGGAAATTATCACGGAGAAACGCTAAAATCCAGCTTCATTTTCAATTAAAGTTTTTAATAAAATTGAAAAAATTCCACTGAGGTACGCATTTCCATCCATCAAGTTTAAAACGTACGAATTTGGTAACTGTAGGTAAAACGGTCTGGCTTATAGCGTAACAACAC
>JAPMOQ010010288.1:1685588-1699045 GCA_026543055.1 Argiope trifasciata
GGCTTATAGCGTAACAACACATAAAAGCATAGCATTTATCTTAATTGATAGAAGAGATACAGATACAGATGATTTCGGATTTCGAAAGAATGTGAATTGATAAAGAATTGCTGTGTTTTAATCGTATAGTTCAAATTTAAAAAAGGGCAAGGAACTATTCTACATAGAAACCAATGGAAGTTGTCTCCCTGAAACTTTCTCATATACCTCCAATAAAGATCTTATTTCCCTCTTCTTACAACAAAGTGTAGGCATTGGGTGACAATTTCGGCATTGGTAGGTATAAGAATGGTAGGTGTATAGTAGGTATAGGCATTAAATCGATCGCGAACTATCAATGGATCACAAAGACATTTAGGATTGACTTGCCTTTGCTGAGACCTAAGACATGCATACTAAAAAAATATATTTATGGAACTCTAACGAAAAATTTCAAGAATATTTCTGTCTAGTTATTTAAAAGCGGAGGTATACTAAACACTGATCAATATTACTATGAAATAATAAAATTTCATTCTTAATTCGAGGAATGTTTTCAAGAATTTACTGCACTAGACCCAATTGTTACTTTCATGTATTAGCCATTTGGCAATGTTGATATGGAAGAAATAACTAAAAATATAAATTATATATTCTTTTTATCTCTTGAAGAAACGAAGTTTTAGTTTTGCAAAATTGCTTAATTTTGAAAGCACATAGAGCCTAAAAAAACTTTTGGACGAAATAAAGTATCCTAATTTTTTAAAAAAAACTTTGAATATCATGTAACATCGTTCTTTGGGTTCACCTATCTGTGTGAATCTACATTTTCAATGATGAATATAATTAAGACAACATATTGTTCAAGTCTCATAAACGACCATTTAGAATCCAATGCAAGATTAGCAGTTAGTAATTATATACCTAGATATTCAAGATTGGTTGACAATATGCAAAATAAATCTTCTATAAACTACAATTTCGAGAACTAACTTTAGATGAAAATGATTTATTTTCTTATGTATTTTGAATTGCTTAATATTAAACGCATTATTTGATATTTTTATATTTGTGGCATATTATTATTTTTGTATTTTGCTATTATTATCATGTTTGTAGCTTACCATTATACAGGTAAATATATATTCCGTATTTATTATTGTTATAATAAATATTGTAGATTTTTTTAGCTCACCCCACCTATGCCACTGAGTGGACCTCAACACCTTGAAAAAGTTTGAAGTAGCCCTTACTCCCTGGAAAAGTCTGCCCATCTCTGGTGTATGGTGTTGACGAACAATACTTACGAAATATAACTATCAAGTTTATTTAGAGTCAAACAGCTTGACAAACAGACTCCTGCCGAATGGATTCCGTTCAAAATTTGATGGAAGTATATAAATTTGCCCTGTATACCAAATAAATATACCAAATTTCAATCATATAGATCATTTTTTTTAAATTATCGTGCTCACAGCTAGACCGAAAATCAGAATACTTAAAATTAAAAGATGGAAATTCGTCAAAGTTTAGAACTCAAATCAATTTGTAATTGTCAAATGACAATTTTAAATTTTTATCGTGTTTCTAATTTTTAATACTGTGTTGAAATTTAAAAACATTCATTAAAACATTCCACCAGATATTTTTGATAATCATTATCTTTCGAAGTTAAATTTTCACTTCCATTTTTATTACATGGGGCTAGTTTCCTTTTATTATTATTACGATATTAACAAATAACATATGTGTTAAATATATGCCAACATAAATTGGAATCAGCGGTCTTGATTTATTTATCTTATTGTGTACATTTTCAAATTACCGACCCTCAGCAAAGACTTGACAATAGAAACTGATAAAAGTATATAATACATTAACCATGTAATGGTTCAAGAAAGATCGATTGATCTGTCAAGATTATCCACATAATGAGAGAACAAGGTGGTCGCGAAATGTGGCTAGCTCTTCTTTATAATTGTTATCATATAACATGTGTACCGACATAAATCAGAGCCAATGTTCCTAATTTATTAATCTCATTGTGAACATTTTTCCCAATAGGCTTTTCAAAATTGAAACTGTTAAAAGTGTACAATAACTCAAGTTCAAGTTAAGACTGATTGATTGTTAAGATTATCTACTAGATAAGAAATTAGAAGAAATCTTGAGGTCGAAAAATGAATTTAAATATTCATCCGACGCAAAAACTACGAAAATATTTTCACATTAAAAATATCTTTTTACAACTTGAATTATTATCTTGAGAACTGTAAATTAATACTCATATCTCAAGGTATTAATTTACAGTTCTCAATGTATTATTATGCATGCATTTGCAATGTTAATTAATGAACATTTTTATTTTTCTTGCGCAATTTGAATAACTTTTGTTAAATAATTTAAAGCACACATTTTCTGTTCCTGTGGAGTAATTGATGAGTGATGCCTAACACCTAATAAGAATTTTTTTTCATTCCATCTATTTTATCACCAATGGTTTAACAATTCTAAATGGTGTCGAACATGCAACACTTTTTTGTCCCCCTCGCCATATTTGGCTTTTTAATTTGACATCGAAGTATTAACAGAGTGGACCCTATGATAGACTATAGACCATCTATAACTTTCCCCTTGTCAGTCTAGCGCCGATCACTACATTATTGTCACAAACTCTGCCTATCAAATCAGAATTTAGTATAGATCTAAATTTTGGTGAAGAGATCATAAAGTCTTTGGTGTATAGCTCTTTGGATTTTTGAGTTATAGTGTTTAGACATACAGGGATCTGAAAAACACGATCTATCCGTAGATTTAGAGAATCAGACGCAAATCCATAATTTTTCTATTTACATTTTATGTTAAAGTTCATCTCTTCAGTTCCTTGTCTTTCTGACTTATAATGTTCAAAGAAAAAAAGATTCGGAGATACTTGTAGTCAGCTGCCTTCTAAAATTCGATGATTTGACTAGAGTTTTGGAAGTTAAAACCATTTTAACAAATTTCATATGGTAGCTTGCTTCTTTTGAAATTTCTTGTATAAAGTTTACAAAGAAAAGGTATTCTTTAAAAAAAATTCTAACTTGAACTTTTGGCAAAGATGCACGTTTCAGACTTCTCCGAATCCGGAAAATATATTTTTTGGTATTATATCTATCGATTTGCCTGAGAAAATGATAGCTCAAAAATGCTTTGACTTAATAAGATGAAGGTTATTACATGGTTCTTATACCAAATTTGAAGATTTCTATTAAATTTTGAACGTGAACCATTCAGTAAAAGTATGTTCGTTCAACTGTCCGACTCCAAAACAGTGAGAGCAAGATAAGTAACATCCAGTACACAGATTTAACATCTAAAAGGTAAATATATATTTTATTTGAAATTAAATTCACCAAGGAGCTGACCGTCTATCAGTTCTGCATTTTCAAAAGCATGTAAACGAAATAACTCAAAAAATTTAATGATTTAAAATTATGAAATTCTTGTAGTGATTGGACATTTTTTCTACCTACAATTGTACTATAATGTTAAATTTTGGTTTCATTCTGTCGAAAAAAAAATACCCAAATATATTTTTGGTTCTCTGGTGCTTGTGTGTGAATCACATTTGGTGATTTACCACGATCAATCATTACAAAATTGCCACAGGCTGTATGATAACAGGCTCTTTCGTAATTATTGTTTTCCAAAGTGTAGAGTTAATGATGCATAAATATGTTTATTAGATTTAATAGAGAGTAAGCGAGAAAGTTTCAAGAAGACCACTTTCGCTTTTTTGATTATAAGTATTTCCAGATAATTATAAAAGGTAATTATAATCCCATAAACTGTTTTTCCGATTTAAGGAGAAGGGGGAGATGCCAAAGATATGCGATTCAACAGTATCTTGAGGTCAAAATATTTGGCGATATTTATGCATAAATTTTCATGTTTAACCATTTTTCTAATTTAAACTACTATATTGGCTATCTAAATATGCTAATGAATCAGGTTAAACCTTTAGTATACCTTTAATTTATTTCAGTGTTATTCGAGTGAGGGTAGGCCAAGTCCCATTCTAAAATAATTACAACTACCCTCGGCGGGACTCGAACCCGCAATCCCCGGTTTAGGAGACCGATGCCTTATCCATTGGGCCACGAGGGCTTCACATGGCTAAGGTCCCATGCAGGCGTGAAAAATCGGATTTGCAGAAGTTTCTGGCAACCGTTCAGGAAAAGATTACCAAAGTCTAAGCTAATTACAATCGTTTAGTTACAGGCAAAAAGAAGTTAAAAGTTACTCTGCTATCTGGCGTCCTTTACAAACAGAAAATTATAACTTAGTATCTTTATTTAGCTGCTTGTTAAGACAAAAATTCAGTACTATTTATTTTAATTCCCAGTAGAGGGGGAAATAAAAAAACTGGTTTCAAAACAATCCCCTCCCCACCCCATCCTCCAAAAAAAGAAAAGAAGTAAAGAAAGAAAAGAAAAGAGAAAAGGGAAAGAGAAAAAAAGAAAGAGAGGAAAAGAAATAGAAGAAAAGATGAAGAGAAAGAAAAAGAAAGAGAAAAAAGAAAAAGAAAGGAAAAGAAAAATAAAAAGGCTGGAACAAGAAACGAATTATAGGAAAAAATCAAGATCTGTCTTTGCCTTCTCTATTTCCAACGGAAGTTTTATTATTGATTTCAATTTAAACTCTAAATAACTAATTTTTAGCAACAAATATTGTGACAAACTGAAACAATAAAGCATTAAATTGAAGGCAAATGTCCTTCAAGAAAGTTTTTTTCAGCCTATATATAAAGCAAATTATTGAAATTTAAAAGTAATTTTGAACAGAATAATAAACGAGTTTACAAATAATTTAAACCCAATGCTCCATCACCGACGAGACGAGAATAAGAATGAAAGAATTGGCAATATGCCTAAAAGAAACCATCTTAGGAGGCGCTGATCGAGGTATAAGAATTGCATTAGTAAGTATATACTGTTCTTGTTCTATGTGAACTGGATAATAATCGTAAAATATTATATAAATACTATGTAGAAAAACTAATAGGAATGGTCTCTACAAAATTTTCACGCATACTCTGGAATAAAAGATTTTATATCACCTAATAAACTTATTTTCTTAGGATAGTTCGAGAAAGCCTATCATTGATTTGATGAATAATAGTAACAAAATGTACATCTTTGGCTTTAATCTAATATTTACATTGATTTTATAGCGAGAATACATATTACATATATCGCTTTTTCGGCCAATTGGCCCCAAAGTTTAACATGAAATTAAAGTTTTAGTAACAAGGTAACATACAGAATTTCTTTGATTGATGTTATTGTATTTATGGGTTATTGCTTTTATTTGAATGAGAAAGTACAAATAGACAAATCTTTGGTCAGTTTTGATTAAAATTTGATAAGAGTCAACGCATTAAATGCATGTGAACCAAATTTTATATATCTAGCTCTTCACGTTTTGTAGCCATCGAGTTCACTTGTACTGAGACAGTTAGACTTCCTTTGAGTGAATTTGGATCGCAATTTGAAAGGAATTCATCGATCTGAAGTCCATACAAAATTGTTCCGTCTACCTCAAAGCATTTTATGAGTTATTACTATCATTAAAAAAACTATCAGACATAATGCCAAAAATACATTTTTCCGACTTACAGAAATATGGGGAAGTGGAAATTCATCAAAATCTCAATTCGATTCTTGTTTGACAATTACAATACTTTTTCCGTATTTCATACAAAGAAAAAAAAATAAACACCGATTTATTCTGCTACTGCTTCAGAAATTTAAGATCTCTTAAAACCAATAAAAAGTATTAACATTGATCAATCATCTTCAAACAGAAAATAGTTTTATTATCAATGATAGTGGCGACATATTTTTGACTAACCTAAGATGTTATTTTGGAACTATATACTGCCTAGTAATGCCACTGGTAATACTTCAATGTTTTCTGCGATTGTTATCTAGTGAATGAACAAGGAGATGCCTACAGTGTCTGTTTGATATTCCGAACCTGTTCGTAATATCTTACTTGAGGGAGTGCTATTCCCTCGGCTTTTCCGTATTTGAACAATGTGATGAGTTTGAGTTTCATGACACAAGGGAGATAATCAAGTTCATATTTTGGAAATCTGTCTGATACCTGACTCGAATGAAAATCTAATACAGATATGTTCTTTTGATGACAATACCATAAATAAAATTAATTCCAGTTATTCTCTTTGTTAAATTTTTTACGGTCTCTTATGTAAAGTATAGAGGATGTATCGTAGTCGTTGAAAAAAAAATCGAACTCCAGATTTTGATGGATTTCCATGTATTAGATCCCCACCCCAACCCGAGTTAGAAAAACATTACTATTTTTTAACATCTTGATATTCTGTCAGCCTGTGAACATGATAACTCACAAATTCTTTGAACTACACAGATTTGAACTACACAGGGCACGGACTTATGGCCAAATCTGTATATTTCTATCAAATTTTGAACGAAATTTAGTCATGGGAGGCCTAAAGGTCTAGTTATTGGATTAAAAAGGAACTCGATAACTACAAAACGATGGTAGCTAGATGGATGAAATGGATAAAATTTGGAACACAGATTTAGCATTTAAATTATAGGTTCTTATCAATGTATTAAATTTTTCAAGAGATTGATCGTATGCTGGGTTGCATTTTCGTATGCATGTAAAACAAAAATCTTAAATATGAATTACTTCAATGAAATTGAGTACGTTTTCTTGTGATTATAAATGCAGTTCTAAAATTTTTTTGTTGCAATTTACCTAGAAAAAAAGTGACCAAAACGCACATTTGGATTTCTTCACCTTTGTTTTAAATGCTGCACAGAGATTAATCCCCCAAGATCGCACTTCACTAGACCTTTTGGTAACTGTTGTTCGCCAATGGTATGAGGTTAATTATACATAACCATATAAGTAAAATAATAATATGCAAGCAAAATATTTTTTTGACATTATGTTTGCCTGTGAACATGATCTTAAAAATACTTTCAATGAGACAAATAAAATTTGGTATATGAACTTAAACTGAATTTGTAAATTTCTGTCAAATTTCGAACGAAATCCATAAGAGAAAATCTGTCTGTCTGGCTGTTCGACGAAAGGAAAACTCTTTAACTACAAAATGTAAAGGACAAGATAGATAAAATTCGGTACACAGGCTTAATATCTAAAATATAGTCTACTTATATTTTGAGCCAAATCCATCAAACGATTGTCTGTTTGTCGCTCTGTACTTTTGCATACATATAAACTCAAAAATTAATAAATGGAATTCAAAGCGTTTTCTCGTGACTACAATTGTAGTTCTCTATCAAATTTTGGTTTCTGTCTGTCTCCAAAAAAGCATTCAAAAAACTTATTTGCATGAAAGATTTAGTAAAAAAATTTCGATTCAAGCTAAAGATCTATATTACATAACTATACCCTCTAATCTATACTTATAATAAAGCTCAATGTGTGTGTGTGTTGGTGCTCTACAGGATAGACCGTGGGATCTACAGCTACCAAATTTGGTAAATGTATACTTTAAGGGTCGGGAATGTGCACCCTTTTTTCGAATTTTTAATTAGAATTTGAATTAATTAAAAATTAAGTGAAATTTCAACATTTTTCAGCTATAACTTCAGAAAATATTATCGCACAAACATGATTTTTACATCAAGTTAAAGATTAAAAAAAAAACTAGCTTTCTAATGGTATCAGTGTTTTAACTTATCACTTAAACTTCTGTTTTAAACGAATTGTTAAAGAAATGTTTTAACCATATTTTCTACAATATATTTCGGATAAAACAATAAAATTTAATCTGCAAGGGAAAAAATTAGGGAAATCAAAGGGAAAAAATTAGGGAAATCAAAGGGAAAAAATTAGATTTTATCACCGTGATGCCATCATTTTGACGGAAGTTCAAATTAAAAAAAAAAAATCAATTATTACTGCAATTTAAATCTAAAGAAATGTAGCTTTCAGCACGTGACTGGATAAAATAAAAGAAATATAAAATGTGATATTTTATTAAAAAAAATAAATGCAAGGCAAAGGATTCTATGACCGTTTGCAATATTTAAATCATTAATTCAATAAATTATCTTTATTTATACAGGATTAAATTTATACAGGATATGCATTCAAATTCCGGTCCAATGGCCAATTTGTAAAATATTATTAATAGGCATATATATTGTTTAATACTATTAATTTGATCTAAATGAAGTAAATAATTACATTTAATGTAGCTTGTCACACAATGCATTTATGAATAATGAGTTTTAGATTTCTTCACACTTTGATCTGTGAACCATATTTTACAAGATATTTTTATTAATATTTTAAATAAAAATTGCTATATCAACCAGTCTTCTAAAACGATAATTAAAACTGACTGATTTCTAAAATTAAAAAATATTATTAGCGAAACGTGTTCATTTAGAGCTTTCCGTCCATCATCTTAAAGAAAATATTAATTTCAGGCCAATCAATGTCCTGAATTACTTCACGGCTAATGAATATGCGATTTCATTGAAAATTTTAGAACGCATTGCCCATGGCGAACCAGCTAGTCGCCAAATGCGGCTAGTGCCATATAAACCATTTACAGTCTTATACAAAGTTCCTAATTTTATGTAAGGAGAGGGGAGAATTAAAAGTATTACAGAGTATGCGAAAAAGTTTCGGAAGGATCATTCCCTTTGGTTTTTACGAAACGTATTTCCTTAGGGGCTTGGTTGTACCGTGACCAGTGATGGCCCTAAGGATTCAACCACAGTTCCTCACATTCATTGTTGCTGTTGGGACGATACGGTCAGTTAGTAATTTTTATTCGTATGTTTTCGAAAGGGTTGCAAAATCAGTGATGTGCTTTCCTACTGGTTTGTTATTGGGAATTTGAGAATATTCACAGGTAGTTGATTTTTGGATAGTTTTGATTCAAAATACCTACAAATACAGATTTATAATGATGAAATCAAATTGCCAATGGCTTATATAGTAAAAATTGAACGTAATGGTTAAAGGTAAATATATACCATCATTACAAATGCTTTTTATCGCTGTTTTTAATAATCGAAGGACAATCAGTCACATAGCAATGATAAGGAAAACACGAAATGTTTACATATTCTCCCCCATCCCATTTTTGCTGCGGCGGGGAGATCGGAGCCATTCAGATCCGCCTGACGCCTTGGTGCCTGTGCGTAGATGCCAATTTTCAACCCTACATAGTGTAGCCATTTAACTGTACTTTATTTCCATTAATAACCTGTACGTGGCTGTTCCAAAGAGCAATCATGAGTGTTTTGAAAAGATTTGTAAAATATTTTTTGATTAACCTTTGTAGAAAAATCCAGTTTATATTTTTATTAATATATTTCAGAATCTGCATGATATTTAGCTTAATAAGCCAAATCCATTTACAAATCTGAATTTCCAAAAGCTCATTTCCTTCGGCTTTTTTTATCCCATATTAAAATCCCTACTCCTATTTCAAACAATAAATGTCAGAAGTCGAACACCTGTCACTGGGATGGATAGAACATATAGTTGCAGGGGCATGAAGCGGTGTTGCGTTGTGTAGAAAAGACCGATATACGGCAACAGAGGTACTAGAATTAATTTTTAGTTGGAAAAATACCTAGATGGTTGTTGAATGAATAGCTCTACCATTAAAAATACCATTGAAATATTTTTCTCTTTTGTATCCTAAAAAATAAATTGGCTGTTTTTTGTTGCAGAAATACATAATGTGGTTTAAAAACATTATTGGGATAAAGTTAAATCCATGATGTAACCATTTTGTACATTTATGTGGTATAAATACTTTTTATTACAGTTTTTAATAAATGAGGAACAAGCAGTCACATAGCAATAATAAACAACATACGAAATATTTACATGCTTCCCCCCTCCCCCAAAGTTGCAGCGACGGGGAGATCGGAGCCCTTCAGGTCCCCCTGGCGCCTAGGTGCCGGGGCGTAGATGCCGATTTTAAACCCTATACTTCATCGTGTAGCCTGTTGACGGCACTTCTATATTTCCATTCATAAGCTGCACGTGGCTGTTCCAAAGGACAATAAAGAGATACATTGTAAAATAATTTTTGATAAACATTTGTAGAATAGACCGATATATGACAACAGAGGTATTAGAATTAACTTTTAATAGGAAAAATACCTAGATGGTTATTGAATGAATAGCTCCACCATTAAAAATACCATTGAAATATTTTTCTCTTTTGCATCCTAAAAAATAAATTGTTTCTTTTTTTTTGTTGCAGAATTATCATAATGTGATTTATATCATTGGGTAAAGTTTAATCCATAATGTAGCCATTTGGTACATTTATGTGGTATCAATACTTCTTATTACAGTGTTTAATAAATGAAGAACAAGCAGTCACATAGCAATAATAACCAACACTCGAAATTTTTACATGCTCCCCCCCCTCCCCCACAGTTGCAGCGGCGGGGGAATAGGGGCCATTCAGATCCCCCTGGCGCCTAGGTACCTGGGCATAGATGCCAATTTTCAACCCTACATAGTGTAGCCATTTAACTGTACTTTATTTCCATTAATAACCTGTAAGTGGCTGTTCCAAAGGACAATAATGAGTATATTGAGATGCTTTGTAAAATATTTTTGATAAACCTTTGCAGAATAGACAAAGGGGCCGTGGTATCCTGGTTGCGTCAGTCCCGTAAACGAAAGGCCGCGGGTTCTGCCCTTGTCTTGTCCAAAGACCACTGTGTTGGCTAATGGCAGTTGGGGCACGTTAAATAGGTCGTGGCTGCAAAGTCCACCAAGTTCCCATAACAAAACGATACCTCTGGGGGTACTGAATCAGGGTTGAGTCGGTCTCTGATTTGGATCTAAATTCTGACTTGCTGATGAATGAATGAGTGTATGAATGAATTCGACCGCTCCCTAAAAAGGGTTGTGTCGTGTGTGTTCGAGCAAACTCGTCCTTTCACCTGAACGGTGCTCATTAACAACGAAAGGCGCACATCTATGCCTCAATTCGAAAGAGCTCTGCTCATTCAGGCATGGTATGACCAAGTGGCATCAGACAACAACAACAATAGAATAGACCGATATATGACAACAGCGGTACTAGAATTAGATTTTAATTGGGTACTTGGAAAAATGCCAAGATGGCTTCGTATGAATAGTTTTACCATTGAAATATTTTCCCTTTTGCATCCTAAAAAATAAAGTGATAAAAAAAAGGATTTTTGTTGTAGAATTATAATAATGTAATTTGTGTCACTGGGAATAATCGATTCATAATACCTATAAATATACGTTTATAACGATGAAATTAGGTTTTCAATGGCTTATATAGTAAAATGTGTGCGTAATGATCAAAAGTAAATATATGCCATCATTAGAAATGCTTTTTATAGCAGTTTTTAATAATTGTAGGACAATCAGTCAAATAGCAATGATAAGGAAAACACGAAATGTTCACATACTCTCCCCCACCTCTCCTTCACAGTTGCAGCGGCGGGGAGATCGGAGCCATTCATATCCCCTTGGCGCCTAGGTACCTGGGCGTAGATGCCCATTTAAAACCATATACTTCATCGTGTAGCCTATTGACTGCATTTCTTTATTTCTATTCATAAGCTGCACATGGCTGCTCCAAAGGACAATAATGAGTGTTTCCGAGATACTTTGTAAAATAATTTTCGATAAAAATTCGTAGAATATTCCGATATATGACAACAGCAGTACCAGAATTGTATTTTAATTGGGCGCTTTGAAAAATACCAAGATCGCTGTTGTATGAATAGTTCTACCATTAAAAATACCATTGAAATATTTGTCCCTTTTGCGTCCTAAAAAATAAGTTGATAAAAAAAAAGGATTTTTCCTTTTTGTTGTAGATTTATCATAAAGTGACTCTGTGTCATTAGGAAAAAGTTTAATCCATGATGTAACCATTTGGTACATTTATGTGGTATAAATACTTCTTATCACAGTTTTTAATAATTGAACCCCTTCTCCATTGTTGCAGCTGTGGAGAAATCGGATATCCGCCTGACACCTTGGTGCCTGTGCGTAGATGCCAATTTTCAATCCTACAGTTAATCAATCGTATAATCATTTGACTGCATTTTTATATTTTCATTCATAAGCTGCACATGGTTGTTCCAAAGGGCAATAAAGAGATACTTTGTAAAATAATTTTTGACAAACATTTGTAGAATATTCCGACATTTGTAGAATATTCCGAAATATATTTGTAGAATACCGAGGTACCAGAATTGGATTTTAATTGGGTACTTGGAAAAATACCAAGATGGCTATTGTATGAATAGTTCTATCATTAAAAATATCATAGAAATATTTTTCTCTCTTTCATTCTAAAAAATAAAACGGAAAAAAGACATTCTTTTTTGTTATTGTAGAATTATGATAATATGATTTGTGCCACTGGGAATAAGTGACTCAAAATACATGTAAATGTACATTTATAACGATGAAATTCAGTTGGCAATGGCTTTAATACTAAAATTAATGTGTTTAAATTAATGTGTAAAAAATGTGTGTGTAATGGTTAAAGGTGAATATATGCCATCGTTACAAATATTTCTTATCACATTTTATAATAATTGAAGAACAAGCAGTAACTAGCAACGATAAGCAACATACGAAATATTTACATGCCATCTCCCCCCTCCCTCCCCATTGTTGCAGCTGCAGAGCCATTCATAGAGTTGGAGCCGTTCAGATCATCCACCTTTCGCCATGGTGTCTGTACTTGTACGGCACCAAGTACGTCGTGTGTTGTTAATGTCGTACATAGATGCTAATTTTCAACCCTACAGTAGTTCATCGTGTAACCATTTGACTACACTTCTTTATTTCAATTTATAAGACGCGCATGTCTGTTCCACATATTTGTTCCGGATACTTTTTAAAATACTTTTTGATAAACATTTATAAAAAAGATCAATATATGGCAACAGCAATACTGAAATTTGATTTAAATTCGAAATTTGGGAAAGTACCTTGATGGCTATAGGATGAATAGTTCTACCATTAAAAATACTTCTACCGTTAAAAATACCATTGAAGTATCTTACTCTTTTGCATCCAAAATAAATAAATAACTTGGTAAAAAAAAAGACTTTTATTTATTTATTTTTTGTCTTAGAATTATTATAAAGTTATTTGTATCACTGGAATAAAGTTTAATTCATAATGTTACCATTTGGTGCATTAAATTTTCTTTCTTTCTGTTTCATACAAAAATTAACTAAAATTTTTGCTAAATATCTTCTTTTAACTATATGTAGCTATTCAAAGCACTATATTACTTTTGTAAAAAAAATAATAAAAAAAAGTCATGCATTCTTGGGTTAAAACCAAACTGATTCGTAGCATAGTGACAAGAGATGATATAGATGCTCTATAAAATGCTAAGTGTATAGATGCTCTATAAAATG
>JAPMOQ010010288.1:1699055-1710727 GCA_026543055.1 Argiope trifasciata
TGCTAAGTGTATAGATGCTCTATAAAATGCTAAGTGTATAGATGCTCCCAAAAGCCTCTCTGTAGCAGCCCTTCGACAATGAAAGTTTACATCCACTCTATCCCACCTTTCTCATTCCGAAAATCTAAAAAACCGATTCTTTTTTCTGTGGATTTTAATTTTAATTCTATATAAGTAATTTCAAGGGGTAAGTTTTAACAAATTAAAATACATTTGTAATTTGATAACTGAAACACAAAACGTTTGATTTTAGATCACTTTCAAGAAAGTTGGTTTCAGTATTTTACACTAAAAAAAAAAAAAGAAATCCAAATTAAAATGTAAAAGAAATTTTAAACAAAATGTTGTAATAAAAAAGACAATTTTTTTCTAATATGTTCTCAATACTACTTAATTATAGGAAACAAAGAGTTTTTTATTATAGAGGAATATATCTAGTTAGAATTATTGAATAAAATAATTAGGAATAAAAAAGTTAGGAAACTACTCCAGTATCTTTCAGTTAGAAAAATAAATCAAAATTAAAAATTATTTTAAACAAAATAGTAAAATAAAAGTGGCAAATCTTTTTTAATATATTCTTAATGCTTTTTAATTATAGGACAATGCAGTTTTATATTTTGAAGAAATATATCTTGTTAAAATTACGAAACACATTAATTTAAAAGTTTAGAAAAATAAATCGCTTAGGAATGCAATGAAAACAATTATTCAATTCTTTTTTTATTCTGTTTCAATAAGTTCAAGTAAATTATACTAACAAATAAAATACCGTCTATGAAAGAAAAAAGTTGGAGCTTCGGGGCTTTTTATTGAGCGGGATTCTCAGACATGCGTTTATTTTAATTATTTTTCCCACTCTTAGTTTCCCATTTAGTTATTTTTCCCATTCAAGATTTCCTTCGCTATAGAATGGCTCTGATGCTTCTGGTATCCTGATGGCAAATATATAATGCATTTAATGTCGTGATGGCAAATGTTTAATACTTTTGATGTCAAAAAAATGCTTCGTTATTATCTTCTATAATTTAAAAAAAATGCTCAAGAAATTTAAAATTTCAGAAATATATTAATTTTCAACGATAGATTTTAATTGTATAGATTTTCGAATGGTAGTTCGATATTATGTAACACTAACTAGGAATCGTTCCTTTTATTTTGAAATTTAATTTTATTCATGTATTGGCACAATAGAAAAAGACATACGGGATTAAATCCTTTTAACAATTAAGTTCCATTCGATAAACATTCTGAAGTTTTTTTCTTTACAAATAAACATAGTAAAAGGGAATGGTGAACAAAAAGTCCTTTTGTTCCAAATAGAAAGAATGGAGAGAGAGAGAGAGAGAGAGAGAAGAGATAGTATGCATCTTAATGTATGATAATTGTTGTCGGATGACAAAAGAACCCGCTGTTTAAATGACTATTCCCCGCCTTATTTATAGCTACATTTTACTGTCTTAAAACTGGTAGTAAATCGAATCGGATTCTTTCAGTTACTAATTCTCATAATAACAAAGTTAATAAAACTGTTAACAGGTGTGAGATAAGGAAAAGAAATGCAATTTGAGGGTTAAAGACACTTTATGAATTGATGATCACATTCAATCACACCTTTTCTTAGATTTATATGATTGGTATTTTTAAGAGGCTAGAAGAGGTATTAAATATTCCTTGCATAATGAGTAAAGCAATAAACTTTGGCTTATAATTTGAAATTAATTAATGGCAAAGTGATAATCCTGTTTTTAGTCGGAAGAGCGTCAAAAAGTAAGTTTGGTTTAGTTTATATTTACTACACAGTTTTAAAGGAATTGGTGAATTATATTGGCACAGGACTCGAAATTTTAAACCATGGTTGAGGAGAATAGTTCCTGAAAACATCCCTTTCCTCTCCAAAATTCCTCTTCACATCTACGAGGAGAATTTAACCTCGGGGTTTCAACACGATAAAATTTCCTTAAAGATGGCTTTTGTTAGAATTGAATTTAATACTTGGTTCTTTCTATTCGCAAAGCCAAGTGTCATATATATAGATATTCTTTCAGCACAATATGAAAAACAAGTAATGTAAAAAATATTTTTAAATTCAATTCCTACTTAAATCAACAAAGAAAATTTTCATTTTTGTTACTTTTTATTAAATAATCATCAATAAGATTATTAAGTATCAGAAAAATGATCGATTTTCGCAAGAATTGAACTCGCATTATTCACCTTCAAGTAAAAAGTACTGAAATCGTCTCACTTTATCGATTGAGCTACTGCCCGTTGATTTCAAACTTCATCACTAACTGCTAAAACTCTATTTAAAGTATTAAAAATGAATCCAATTCAAGGAAGGAATTAATATTTGAAAAAAAAAAAACCCTGTTAACATTAAGTGTCTTCCACTACAAGTTAAAAAATGTATCTGACCTGGAGTGGATGAATAAAAAGTATTTTATTAATGTTTAAACATTTGAACGAAATATATAAATAAATCTATTTCGGGAGAGTGTGAACTAATAGTAGGAATTGAAAATAGTTATATTAGAAAGATCTTATTATAATAATTTCCTTTTTTTTATATTCGTTGTTGTTGTTTTTGTACTTCGGTCTTTTGCTGTTGTTATATTTGACATGCATAAGAAAACCGTTATAGTTTTTTTTCTCTAACATTGTATTCTGATGATGATTATGTGTGTACGAAAAATTGTATGAAATGCCTGCTGATAATAAAAGAGTCAGGGAAGAAAGAAGATTACTGAAAATTTTATAATTGGCTCATCTGAATGAATTCACGAAGCTTTTTAAAACTTTTTAAAATGACTGTTTTTTTTTTTTGTGTTTTTTTTAAAAATCTGGTAACAAAGTAATTAAAACTGCAGTGATAAAGAAATCTAATTTCTGTCAAGCTTCACACTTTCTTATTTATTTATTACCATTTCTTATGGATTTTAGTGTATACGATTTTAATCTGCGGGTGCAGTAAAGCAACTAAAATAGAATTCGTCATTACTATAGCAATGCTTTTTTTGATGCTATTTTTATGGTAAATTCTTGAAACATTATAAGTATTAAACTCTTTTTACTAAATTTAATTTGCATTAAAACACTGAAAATATGTCTATAGATGAGATTTCTTAAAGAAGTATTTTATATAATTTGTGATTACTTTATAAATAAAGTGGGCTTCATGTCTGTAAAATAATTAATAAACAACAACTTAAAACAACAAAGCAAAGACAAAATATTTCTTAGAAAGCTGAAAAAAAAACAATTCTAGCTTCACTTTTTAACCTACAGCAGTTAACCAAAGTTCATGAAATGACACATGATACGTTTTGCTGTCTTATTGTCATACTTAACTGATAAATAGACTCCGCAGATGTTTATCAAGCTTTAACTGACCACCCATAGTGTTTACCAATGTCTCAGTTTACCAAACGTCATACTCACGTTTGTTAAGTGACTTATCAAACCTTTTAAAATAGTTTGAATGATGTGGCCATCTCTGACAAGCTCATTTAAATGGGAAGTCGTTTTTAATTAACTACGTCTTATTATGCCAACTTTACTGACAGAGACTTGTTTGGAAACATGAGTTCAATTTCTTATCAGGGGTAGTCTAACAGCAGGTGGGAGAAACATTAGTCGAAATTCATTAAGTGATTTAATTGTGAATGTCAGAATGGCAACGGAAGTTAAGTGAAAAGTGAACATACTTGGCTTTTTCATTATCAGTACTCATATGGTATGTTATTATCTGTGGCTACAAAATTGATTAGAAGCGTTTATAGACTTTTTCTCCGCGTGACCAACTTTTAGCAGAAAGAAGTTTAGAAGAAATTAGATAATGCAATTAGAGGGATTGCTACGTATAATGCTTTTAGAATTTAAGTAATGCGAAAGAGAGTTTTTGGATTTTTTAAACACTGGATTTTTTATTCATCGCCTTGTCTACAACATGCCCAGATTAAACATTCGAAGGGTTCTTAAGCCGCATACGACCTGTCCGTCTTCAGACAGGGCACACTTTCCCCCACGACCCTCTTTTGTGGTCAAGGGTGAAATAGTTTTTACTGGAGTTCTTTGATGTTTATCCAGTTACTGTCAATTTGTCAGTATCATCAAAAAACCCTAGAAAATCGCAAGAGAGTCAAAGCGAGAAAGCGTGCCCCGTCTGAAGAATCAAGGGTCGTTGAAACGGGGCTTAGGCATCTTAATGTCCTTTTCACCTCCAAACTTTCAAATCTTTTTTTTTTAGTTTAAATTTCGCCTTTATATAAGATGCCTTAAGTGATAAATTTTAACGTATTGAGAGAGTAAAACGCTTAACTGCGGATATCTTTTAAAAAGTAGGTTTATGTATATTGTTTCTAGGTATCTGTATATTCTGTATATAGTATTGTATATTGTTGAATTCTATATATTAAGAATGCATAATTGAAATAAAAAATAATTTGGA
Source organism: Argiope trifasciata (assembly GCA_026543055.1). Lineage (NCBI taxonomy): Eukaryota > Metazoa > Arthropoda > Arachnida > Araneae > Araneidae > Argiope > Argiope trifasciata. Next base: position 1,703,506 of record JAPMOQ010010288.1, read on the forward strand.
GCAAAATAGCAACAAAAAAAAAGAAAAAAAGAAAATAGAAAAGAAGGAAAGAAAATAGAAAACAAAGAAAAATGCATTTATTTTAATGAAATCTCAATAATATATGAAAATAAAGAGGTCTTTTTTCTTAGTTATAAAATAACATTAAACTAAGGTAAATTATATCTTGTATAAAAATCTATGATTTAAGTTTTTTTAAAAATTACATGATTTTTTTTAAAATTCTAAAGCTCCATGTTTTTTAATTATAATATAATCTATACTTACAATAAAGCTCAATGTGTGTGTGTGTGTTGGCGCTCTACAGGCCAGACCGTTGTACCTACAGCTACCAAATTTGGTACATGTATACCTTGGAGGTCGGGAATGTGCACCTCGGAGCCCTTTTTTCAAATTTTTAATTAGAATTTGAATAAATTAAAATTTAAGCGAAATTTCGACGTTTTTCCGCTATAACTTCAGAAAATATGATCGCACAAACATGATTTTTACATCCATTTAAATATTAAAAAATTAGCTTTCTAATGGTATCAGTGTTTTAATGTATAACTTAAGCCACTATTTTTAACGAATTTTTAAAGAAATATTTTAACCATTTTTTTTGAGCACGTGACTGGATAAAATAAAAGAAAACAATTGCGGAAGTTCAGATTTAAAAAAAAAACTATCAATGCTAATCAAATCTAAATAAATACAACTTTCAGCATGTGACTGGATAAAATAACATAAATATAAGATGTGATATTTAAAAAAAAATGCAAGGCAAAGGATTCTATGATCGCTTGCAATATTTAAATCATTAATTCAATAAATTATCTTTTTTTATACAGGATATGCATTCAAATTCCGGTCCAATGGTCAATTTGTAAAATATTATTTATAGGCATATATATTGTTTAATACTATTAATTTGATCTAAATGAAGTAAATAATTACATTTTATGTAACTTGAGTGAAACAATGCATTTATGAATAATGAGTTTTAAATTTCTTCATACTTTGCTCAGAGCCATATTTTACAAAATGTTTTTATTAATATTTTAAATAAATTTGTTACATCAATCAGTCTACCAAATCAATCATTAAAACTGACTAATTTATAAAATTAAAGAATATTATTAGGAAAACGTGTTCTTTTTTAACTTTCCGTCCATCATCTTAAAGAAAATATTAATTTCAGGCCAATCAATGCCCGGAATTACTTCAAGGCTAATTAATTGAAAATTTCAGAACGCATTACTCATGGCGAACCAGCTGGTAGCCAAAGGCGGCTAGTACTACATAAAGCAAGTGATAATTATATCTTGTAATAAAGCATGCGAAATAAATAATTGAAATTTAAAAATAATTTAAATCAAAGCGGCAGAAAAGCTCCATTTATTTATTGGAATATAAATAATGTTTGAAAATATGACTGGGCATTTTTTAAAGTTATAAAATTCCACTTGTTTCTTAGTTCTAAAATAATAAAACATGAAACTCGCAAATGATAATTAATGTGTATCGGTATAATAATGACGTTTTGAAATTAATTTAAACAATACTTGATTTTAATTTGAATTACATGACATTTCTAAGTAAATGGGAGTACAAAATTGAATACTTTTCAAAATAAAAAATAAAGTATCCTGGTCTCGGACCTAAAATTGTGGAACTGGATGGATATTTGACGCACAAAGTTAATGATAATCCAATGATAAATGAAATATTTCTTTATAAATCCTTTGGATGCAAGTTTATGAAGAATTTTTTTTAAAAATCATCAAGGTGAAATTAATAAATCAGATTTCAACTACCCTCGTTAAATATTAAATCAACTATTACATCAAAAATTTTTTAAAAAAGATATCGGTATTAGAATGATTTTGAAGGATTTTTATTGAAGGATTTTGATGAAGGATTTTTATTTATTTATTCAAAAACTGCATATAACAACTTTTTTTTTCTCTCAACAATGTGGAAACGTGGACGACTCTTAATCTAATACACTCTAAATTTCCTCGTCTTATCAATGAAACAGAGCAAACTTACCTCAATATGATTTAACACACACTAGAAACACTTACACATCTAGCTTTAGATGCAACCGAGTTTTTGAACGTGTAAGCCTCAGTCAACTGCGGAGTTTCTTAGTGGCGAAAACCATCGAAAAATGATTTTAAAATTGATTTAAAATGGTAAGGCATAATGTAACTCAGGGATGGGGAAACTACGGCCCGCGGGCCAACTCCGGCCCACCGGAAGGTTCTATCCGGCCCGCGGATAGAATTTTAATTTGCCGGTCAGAGGCAAATTAAAAGAAATATTCGTATATAATATATCCATCTCCTTTTCTACTTTGTTTAAATATTATATTTTTTCTTCCTTTTTTTCAAAGAGCTGGTAATAGCTGGTTCGAACGCAGATTTCAAGATTTCAGTGCCATTCAGGCAGAGTTGGATATTTTTACCATGCCATTCAAAGTAAATTGTGAAGCAGTGTGGTCAGATTTGCAGCTTGAATTAATTGAGTTGCAATCTAACAATCATCTCAAGCAATTGTTTCTAAATATGCCAAAGTTAGAGTTTTACAAATCATTACAGAAAATAAGTTTCCCAAATTTAATATCTCATTATCAGAAAATCAGTGCTATGTTTGCTTCATCTTATATATGTGAACAAGTGTTTCAACTATGAAGAGAACAACTTAGAAAGAATTATTTCAGAAGTAGACTGACAGATGAGCATTTAACCTGGTTCCTTAGAATCAGTACATCTCACTTCGAGCCTCAATATAAGGAACTTTTAAAAATGAAATCACAATTTTATTCATCTCATTAATATATTAAATTGTAATACTTGTATATATTTTTAAAATTTTAGAAAAATTCATCTTGGCCCGCCAAACTTTATTTTTTCGATTTTTGGCCCGCGATCAAAAAAGTTTGCCCATCCCTGATGTAACTAAACTGAAGCTGCTTCTTTTCCTTAGTATGTCTTCCTCCATTATTAATTGATTACTTCCCATATTTTGTTTTTTATTTATGTTTTTTTTTTTTTTTTTTAAAAAAGCAAAGTACGATATTCAAAGTATTGAGGTAGCAGAATCATTTATGTCGGTTTTGTTACCAATTTTTCAATATATGCAACAACAAAAAAGTCAGCCGGCATCTTGGTATAGGGATAGCTGGTCTTTCCCCGTGATCTGGGAGTCGCGCGTTCAAGTCCCGGTTCGGGCATGGTTGTTCTTCATCGGTTCTATCTGTGAGATGAATGAATGTACTTCCCTGTAAAAAGGAGCTGTGCAAGCGACTGTAATGGGCGAGTAACTAATACGCACTCTAGGTTCAAGAAATCAATCGCTACTAAAAACAAGAGACGCTCTTTCGGCTTAAAATCGCTGACAGTGAGCTTGCCAATGACATTGGAAACCCCAACACCAACAAAAAAAAATCATTTCAATTATAAAAACATTCCTTTCAGGCTACCTACATAATTAATTGAGCTTCACATATATTTGATTAATGCTCTGGTTTCTTTATTATTTCAGGTTGGAATCAAAATGAAATTTACTTGAATAAAAATGAAGATATACACAGAAAAGCGTTCATATTTATTATGAACAGAGAATTAGATAAAACCAAATTCACTTTTATTATTTATATACTATACGCCGAGAGACAGGTATGATAGTTTATCGATAAGATAGTATGATCGATATGTTTATGGAGACAATCAGATAGCGACGGAAGGGTTGGACATAAAGATAAGAAAATTCGGTAATTAGCAGCAGATAATCAGGAATAGTCAATCATAATTGATGTTTTTGTATAAAGATTAAGTGGAAGTTACATGAAAGTTATAATTCCATATATCATTACTTTGATAGCATAAAGCATCTATATATTATTTCTTCAGTGTAAAAATGTTTGCAATTTTTATTTAATTAAAGATGCTAGAATTATACCCTAAGACAATTTGAATTTATTGAGGATTTCTTTAGGTTGAAATTTTTACTTTATTGTATAAGAAGTATGCAAAGTGAATATGCTGCAATCTTTAAAAAATTCGGATTCAAAGTTTTTCTGAATCTCCACTTCATCGATCTCTCCGAGTCCGAAAAAAGCATTTTTGGAATTATATCTATCTGTCTGTGAATACGATCTCAAAAACAACTTGACCTATGTGCATGAAATTCGGAATACGGTTTTAACATCAAGATTGTGTAGATTTCTGTCACATTTTGGATGGATACTATTCGGGGATAATGGGGCCACGGTGGCCTGGTGGTAAGGTCTCGGATTCAGAACCGGAGGGTTTCAGGTTTGAGACTCAATTCCGCCAAAGAACCGTCGTGTAAGAAGTCTCTTGCACGCTAAATCTGTCAGATCAAATGCCCTCCCTCTAGTGTGTGTGTGGCTTGGAGAAGGAGGTGCCAGCTCAGATGTCGTCCTCGTCCTCTGACCGTGGTTCAAAATGACGAGGTCCGTCCCAAAATAGCCCTAGTGTTGCTTTACAATGGGACGTTAATATAACTAAACTAAACTATTCGGGGGGGGGGAATCTATCAGTCGAAATATAAGTAAGAATGATAACTTCACAATGAAGATAGCTTGATGGATTAAATTTGGTGGACAGATCTAGCATAAAGTGTGGATATTAGATTTGGAAAAATATCACTAGAGAGTTAAACCATTGGTCAGTCTACACTTTTACAGGTATGGAAATTTGATTACTCAAAAGCACCATGACTTAAATATATGAAATTTTGAGATCAGCAGGAAAGGTCTTCCGACATTTTCTCGCATTTGTCTCTTAACTAGATGAAGCGGTCTCCTCAAAACTTTCAATCGTGTATGTACCCTATTAAAGAGGTTATTCCAAAGTACGCATTGCGTAGTATTTACCTAAAAAATAGTTACGAAATACTAATATTTGGCATGAAATAGCTTTTTTATTGACTATGTGATATCATCTTTGGCGAATTATTTGGTGAGTAATCTTTTACAAGCGATTAATGATATCCGAGAATCGAATCTGATTTTAAACGCGTTTTTTCCAATCTAATGTAACTAAAACTACAGATGCAGATACAAAATCACAAGCCACATTTGATATATTTAAGTCATTGCGTCTTTAAGTCGTCGGGTTTAATAAAATTGCTGACTTCACCATTCCCACGCCTATAACAAAGAAATAAAAATCCTTTGTATAATTAAAAATTCAATTATTTTTATAAATTTAAAATGGTTAAAAACATTTTTTCTTTGTTGTAAAGCCCAGATTTGTTGAAGAGAGAACTGAAGAATTTTCTTTAAATTTAGATGATTAAAGTTTAATTAAAATATTGAGAAACGCTTTTCTGAGCTCTTAGCACCCAATACTCACCAAATTTGGTAACTAAAGCAATCTACTTTTAAAGTATTAGGATATTTCCATTACACAATTTACAGAAGGAGTGTTAACCTGAAAACATCATCATGCGTTTAAAAAAAATAACTAATTCCATTCCGGGATTTTAGCCTGGGTCGCTTGGCTGGAAGCCAAGAATCCTAACCACAAGAAATAAATACGCAAAGATAGAGAAAAAAAACATGTTGAGTAAAATATTGTCAACATTATAACAACATTTAATAATCATAGAAAATCTTTATCAAGAGCATCTCAAAATGTATTTCTTAATCACTTACAGCACATATGCCTGCCTTATTTTAATAACAATTCCGTTTTTAATTTACAATCAAATAACTTCACTACAACAATCACTCTTTTCGCATTTTCCGCAAACAAGAGAGATTCACTTCCTGGAGACAAAATGACATTCTAGGAATTCGCTGGCAAGAGCGATACTTACAAACCAGGTAGACGCCATAATCGGCTTTGAATGTCCTCTGCCTTTCTCTCTTTTTACCACAGCTTTTGGAAAATGTTCTTTTTTTTTTGCGTGTTGAAAAGAATCCGAAAGAGGATGAGTTAGAATCTTGAAACACCTGTCATTGTGTGCCGAATTTTTGTTGGTCTTTTGTGTTTGGGAACAGAGAATACCTATATTTAAAGGATTATTGTTCGCAGACGGATTCTGTGGGGGATTAGATTGACACCGAAATCTTTATGGCAAACTGCGGGGGCCTTAATACTGTCGCATACACAATTAACGAAATGTAATCACTAACGAATCGCATTTGCACAAGAAAAAAGGGCAGATATTTTGAATAACGATTACTCATTTTCCATTCATTCATATATGTATGTGGTAAATGTGGAAGTTGCATAATAAAATTGAACAAAATAATAGCAATTACTCAAATTACTTTCATATGCACGAAATATACAAGATAAAGTATTATAATCGGCAAGAAATTCGAAACCGATAACATAGAGCCCGAATTAACTCAAACATGCTTTAAGCTAGGCAAATGAAGTTTGGTATAGAGTCCTTATACTTAGTTATTATTTGGTATAGGGTCCTTATACTTAGTTGTTATTTGGTATAGGGTCCTTATAGTTGTTATTTGGTATAGGGTCCTTATACTCTTATACCAATAAAAAGTTAATGTTTAAAAAATCCCATATCAACCATATCAAACCCAGCCAGAAATTCGAAACCGATAATCTAGAGCACGAATAAACTCAAAAATACATTAAGCTAGGCGAATGAACTTTGGTTTGGTATAGGATCCTTATAGCTAGTTGTTATTTAGTATGGGACACTTATACCTATAACAAGTAAATGTTTTAAAAAAAATCCTGTATCAACCATATCAAACCCGTACAGAAACTCGAAATCGATAATATAGAGCAAGAATTATTTCAAAAATGTTTTAAAATAGGCAAATGAACTTTGGTATAGGGTCATTATACCTTATACCTTTAACAACTAAGTGTTAAAAAAACTCATATGGATAAAATTTGACGCATAAATCTAATACCTAAAGTGTAAATCAATTTCAATTTTTAGAATTGATTTGTCAAGGGATTGACGTCGGTACTTTTAATTGCAAATGAACGCGGTAGCACACACTCACACATACACAGTAATGATTTAAATAAATGAATGCCCAGAATAATAAATTTTCGCATCTAAAGTATAGATCCTTATGAAATCTGGTGACAAAATTGCATACGATTGAGGCTTGTAGAAGACATAAAAAACAAAGCGAATCGAATAAATGAAATTTAGTATATATTCTTATTGTATATTTGATATTCTTTATTATTTATGAAATAGTTTTGCTTAAAATCTA
>JAPMOQ010010288.1:1720727-1738316 GCA_026543055.1 Argiope trifasciata
CGTTTTTTTCCTAGGAAAGGCACCTATGTAGACGATCCTAAAAAGCAAAATCTTCTTTAAAAATAAAATTTTATCGAAATCTGTAAAGTTGTTTTCCGATATACATCAAATAAATTTTTACATATACAAGGATTGTTCTTTTAAATTTATAAGTTTTATTTAAAAAAAAAACATGTCGCATGTGCATCGGTTTTGTTAGGGGGTTTGTTTTTAGGTTTTTATGATTATTGTAAATAAATAAATAAATCTATAATTTTTAACAATCAACCATTGTAAAACAAATAAATCATTAATAAAAATACCTTCTCAAAGCGTTTGAAATGATTAATAATTACTTAGTTCACTGTTTTATGTTTGATATTTCAATACTGACAGCAAATAATGTTTTCACATACTTGTTGTATAATTTCAAAGTACACGGAGTGCTGAATTTTTTCGACATAAGCTTCAGCATTTTGGTTTAAAATGAGTGCCAAATATCATTTAATTTGCTCATTGTTCTTTCAAGTTGATATATTCGCATTCACATATAGATGGATTCTATATCCAACAACAGTTTTTGGTCAAAATTAAATGCAAATGAGCTGTTATAGTAAAAAAAAAAAAATCACATAGAAAAATTCATTAAAATATCTTGCTGTTTTTTTATTTTGTTATATTCATTTCATAACTGACTAACCAAATGGACAGATTCATGCCAGTATTTAATTCAGACCTATAATTCAGGTGACGAAATAATAAAAAAAACTAAACAAATAACTAAATCAGATAACTAAAAGAATTTATCACTAAATCAGAAAGGTAATTAAATATCAGATAGAATTACTAAATAAATTTATAGATGGATATGGAATCAGATAGCTAAATAAATTTTATTTTATTTAGTTATCTTACAGAGTAAGAGGTCAACACATGCAAGTGATTCAAAAATTAATTTTTCTGGTGCAAGATGGAACAAAATATCGATTTTCGTCATCAAAATCTTGGTGAAGAGAGTTTTTTTTTTTTTAATATTTTCTATAGCTTTTTTAGGTACATTTTGCACGCAAAAATATATTAAGCGGTGAATAATTAATGAATGTTGAAAGGATAGAAAGATATGCATATGAAATTTTTTTTAATTGTTATATTTTTATTAGGGTGTACCAAAAGTTTCTTTCTTCATCGCTAAAAAGGATCCGTTTAAAAAATATTATTAATATTATTATTTTATGAATCGTCATTGGAGGTGAAAATTTGGATTTTATGTGAAAACGCGTTTGGTGCAAGGATTATAGGCCCTAAACTGTAAAGAGACTACACCCCTAAAAAGTGTTTTGTCCATTTGATTGGATTGGAAAGGCATTATTTTCTACGAGCTCCTTTCTCAGAATTTAACAATAAATTCTACGAAATATTGTCGTCAACTGAACCAATTAAAAGCTATCATAGCCAAAAAAAAAAAAGAGTCAAAGAACCGGCGAGGTGTTGTTTTTCATCATGACAAAGCGAGATCACATTTTAAATTAATCGTAAGAGTGAAACGCTTACAGTTTGGAATGTTGAGATGTTTTACGGCATCTTGCATATTTTCCAAATCTCTATCCATCTGATTATTACTTCTTTCTGTGCTTAAAAAAATCTCTTCGCTTTAAATAAATCAGCGAAATAAAAGTGCACTTCGAGGATTATTTCTCGTCCAAAAGACAGCAATTTTGGAAAGAAGGCATATAGTCTGTATATGATTATGTAGTTATATTGTTGCTCATCTCATTTTTCTTCTCAAACATCTTGCACAAACAACGATTGAAAATCACGACTTTAATTCTAGTTCTGCTCCAATTTCTTCTGATTTCTTTCCGAAGTCAAGAGCAAAAGTGTCGCAAACCTCTTAATATCTCCTAGTTTTAAATATTAAAAGTGTGCAACACATTTTATCCACCGAATTTCATATGTCTGCTAATTATCGTTCTTACTTACACTTAAAGAAAAAAAGACAGATAGACAGAAAATGTTTTTGCGTATGGATTTCGCTGATAGAAATCTACAAACTTAATCGTAATTCCATTTGCAAAAATTCACTCTTCTAGCTCGAAACATATTTGAATTATCGTGTTCCCAGACAGACATAATTCCAAACATAAATTTTTCGCATTCAAGGAAAACCTAAACATGGTGACGCATCTAAATACGCAGGTTATATTTTCTGACTATTGCGGTAAATTCTCTTTGTATATTTCGTTCATAAGAGCATAAAAGAAAAGAAAAAAACGTAAAGAACAAGACTGATGAAATTTGTCATATTATTAGAATAATAATTCTGTATCGATTGGAATATACATATTAATATAGTTATAGTTTTTGTATGCAAAAGATTCTTATTGATCATTGAAATTTTTTTTTCATGTTGTAACCATCATCATAATAACATTATTTTACATAATACTGGATGGAATTTATTCTTATCAAAAGCTTAAGAATGAAACTGTATTTATTTTATCTCTCTCTAGAATATTTTCCTTATATATTAAAAATAATTTTCAAATAATGAATATTTATAAGCCTTCGCAATGTAAAAATTAATTTCAATACATCCAGAGACTGTCTACTGTAAAACTTAATGTGTCTTTAATTTAAAATGAAGAGGGCAGTGTTATTTTATGATACTGTTTTGGTTAACGAAGTTAATAGATGCTCGGATAATGGAGATTGTTTATTATTGGAATGATACTTTATTATGAGAAAGTTGTAAGATAAATAACAAGTCTCTATACCACAACTGCTGAAATTTAAGAAGTTAAAAAATTCGGAACTCTTCAGTTATTGTTGAAGTTTTAATATAAATAAAAATCTTAATGAATATGTTTGTATATTCCAAATATCATTCCAAAAAATTGGAACGAATTCAATTAATTTATATTTTTGCAACATATTATTTATTCACTTAATCAATAATTAATAAATTATTAACTTGGAATTAACCAAAATGTAGCCATTCTTCCACAATAACTTCGAAGAGAATTATCCTACAAGAAATACATTTTATTTTTTATTTTTTAATAATCTTGGATTTCAAAATGTTATCTGTTAAATAATACCAAATTCTATTTTTTAAATAACACCAAGTTATTTTTATTTCAAACACCCAAAATTTAATAAATAATTGAATAAGGGCAAACGATAATAAAATCAGGAATTTTATAGATACTTCGTTGCTAGGCAACGAGGAGACTGAAAAATTCTATTTCTATTTTTGATATTTCTATTTTATATTTTATAATATGTTTTGACGTGTTTTTGCCTGGTTAAAAAAAATTCTAAAATTTATTGATTAAAAAGAAACAGTTGAGGAAAGAAAGATAATGTGTACTATATTTTATGAAATATAAAAAAAACTTTGTCATTAACTCGCTAGGATTAAAAATAATTCAATTAAAAACCGCTTTGTTTACTAATATGTTGGATAACGACTACACAATTAAAATTTGATTATGAATATTCAAGTACAAGCGGAGTTTTAATGAAGGTTTTATGAAAATTTATCAAACCATATTTCTTTTTTTAGAACGTAGTAATTTCATCACGTACGGCATTTCATTTAGATTTTTGTATAATTAATGTATTGAAAGTAAAGTTTATTTCAATTCATTTCACTTTAAATACTGCTAAAACGAGAAATAAAAAAAATATTGAGTCGATTCCAACTTAAGTCAAGAGCGATAATTTTTATTTTAGTTCCTTTTTAATAAATAATTATAATGAATATAAATATGTATATGACAGAATCACAAAAATAAGTAGCAAAAGAAGTTTTTTCCCACCAATTTACACACTTCGCCCCTGACGGTATTAATTCCTAAATTTATATCCTGCTAAATATCTTACACAAGAGAAATATTTTTCTTCCATATAAAATTAAAATTAAATAGTTAATTAAAAGTTAAGGATTTTCGCAAGAATTGAAAGCGCATTCTTCAATTTCACGTGAAAAATATTGAAATTCTCGCCTTTTACCGATTGAGTCACTGCGTGTTAATTTCAAATTTCAATACAAACTGCCAAAAATTTATTTAAAGTATTATAATTAATTATTGAATTAATATTTGAAAAAAACTGTATTAACATCAACTGTCACCCACTACTACTACATCAAGTTTAAAAAAAAAATATTTCTACTCGAGTGGAGGAATAAAAAGTATGTTATTAAGGATTGAAAATTTGGACGAAATATATAAATATTTATGTGTGAACTTGCGGAATTGGCAACAGGAGCTCTTATAGCTCAAGTGCATTCTAATTTTGATGTTGACAACAACAGGGAATTATTGTTATTATTTTAGAATAACTGGATGATGGAACTTCGCAAATGTTATCATTTTTCTATTTGATTTTGCTGCAATTGAAACTTTGAGGTTAGTAAATCATTAACATGTATTCATATTATTTCATCAAGAATTTAAAATGCTTTAGGAATTATTAATTAAATATATATTTTTTTAATGGATGAAGTTATATGTTATTCTCCATCGCTAAAAACTAATAATAGGAATTGAATTATCAGGCTGTTATGTCAAAGGATTTTAGCCGTAGATTTTCATTTGTGAATTGATTTTACATCCTTTTTTCTTAATTGGTGTAATGTTGAAATTAGAGACGCGGCTTCCGGTTTTTGATGTTATTCTCATTGTTTTTATTGCATTTCATTATTGTGACACTCGATTTCTTAATTATTGCTTATGCAAATTAAAAAACGAATTTTAATCTAACAAATTCTTCAGTTTTGACATCTTATTCTCAATTACGGAAATTTCAAAATATTTTTTTTTAAATTTTCGTTCTTTCGAATAATAAATGTATGTAAATCTATATAAATAAAAATGAATTTTTGTCTAAGTCTCTTATGCGTCGCCGTACCGCTCATCCGATTGCGATGAAACTTTGAATACTTATTACTTGCTCTTATTTGTTTCTGCTAAAGATGGGGGAAAAAAACCCTAAAGTTTTGAATAACAAAGTTAAAAAAAATAGAATTAATATTATTTACGCTTCTCATTTATATATATCATTCAATTTCATTGAATGCATTCATTTCCGATACGAAAATAATTATTATTCTTTCTATCATTCCTAATTAAAGACAGTTATTTTAAATTTCAAACGATATTGCCAAAGTTATTTCTTCTGCGGAAGCAAATGGGCCTGGTACCATGTGATGCAAAATAAATGAGAGTATCGTTACTTTAACAGTAATTTCACCCTAATTTTGAATATCCATCATATGAAAAATATTAATCATCTGAATACTGTATTTTATCTGTGACATTTTAATTAGTGATTGGCTGAAACAAATATTCCCTCTTGATGTTTCTTGGAGCCAAAAATCTTGATGACCTCCTAAAAAATTTCAACATAGTATTTGTGTTTATCTCACTGACAGTTATTAAACTTTAAAGTAATTTGCATCGGCATCTTGGCTTACGTGGTATGACGTCATCCCCGTGAACTGGCCGTTTTGGCTCTGGCATGGTTGTTCTAATGCGTTCTATTTGTGACGAGCGCGAATATGCATGCCCGTAAAAAGGGGTTGTGCAAGCGAATATCGCACCCCGGGCCCTAGATGACGCTATTGCAAAAACAAGAAATGCTTACTTGGTTTAAATTGCTGACAGATTTGTTAGGGGGCATTTAAAGAGCCATTAGTAACATTAAAATAATTTGCCTTCGGGAATTTTTAATCTTTGAAACTTTTTTGTGTTGAATTTTCTTTTTATATATATTTCATTTTTATACTTACAATAAACATGAATTTATTATTTGGCAAAACATAGAGCGCCTTTCCAACTTACAATTAAAAGCCCAGCTTTAGTGGTCTCTCCAAAACTTATTCGCATACTCTCTAATAAAGGTTTATCCCAGATAACGCTTTGCAGGGCATTGGTGCGTAATAGTTAAGGAATGGCATGATTTAACATTCAACTTAACCTTTGGCATGAATTTAGTATTTTTGCTGAAACTATTGTACCATCGTGTGTTTTTGGCGTTTACACCGTGAAATGCATATCCAAAAATCGAATTTGTTTTTTAGATGCGTTTACTCCACTTGAATAAAACAAGAAATTTGATTGAAAACTGCATTTGCGGCAGCAAGACCCATATCAAATTCGATATATTTAAGGCGTTGCGTTTTTGAGTGATCGTGTTTCCATGTTGCTGAAAATAATACCTACAACCTCTTACCGGATTAGGCTCAAAATTTGATGTTTGTACTACAATTCGCCAAAATCTCGAATTCGATTTTTTTGATAATTACTATACTTCCTCTACAAAAAGTACACAAGAAAACAAAAAATGCATATGCGGGTCGATCTTGTAATGTATCGTGTGATTTATTTTATTTTTCAGTGATGTAATTTACATGCTTTTCAAGATATTTCAAAAATAAAATCCTGTCTATAAAAAATATGCATAATATGAAATATAAACCTGCATACTTGATTTATGAAATTCAAATATGCACTATTGAAGTTTTTATGCATCCAAGTGTATTTTTTAAGGGTTTTTATACATTTAAATGTAACAACTTAATCTCATAGGCTGAGATTTAACTAAAGTTGAAGTTCTTGCAAACGGAATTTAAAAAACTCCTCAAATCTAGCCTGATTAGTTATTTCTGAATTTAATTCCAAGGTGATATCGTAAAAAAAAGTATTTAAAAATATCTATCACAAGATTAATAATATGCGAGGGAAACTTTATTTTGGGTCTTCTCTATCAATTTGGTGTATCGTGCCTTTATTATACTTTTTGGTCATGACTGCAAAATGCAATGGATAAATCTTAAGTACATTCAATTATTTATAACAATCTTTGAACCTCCGAATCTAAACAAAAAAAAAATTACCGAGAAAATTACAGTTTCAAATTACTGTCAACAAGTGTAATTAAATAAATATTTCACAAATTGTAGATATACTAGATGATATGAAACTTCTGAACCGAATTTTAAGGAATGGTAAAGATTACTATACCTTAATAGTGTCAAATATCCACAATCAGTGCCATCCGTTTATCACCGGCTTAGAAAACATGAAGAATTCCACATAGGCACATACCTACACTTCGTATTCCTCTGGCTACCAGGGCATTACAGCAAAATACACCAGATGCTGGAAAAAATGCATATTTTATTACCTGTTTAAATACTGAAAATTATTTAATTAATGAATGTATTTTGCAGAGTGTAAGGTTCAATGTTAATGCACCGATTCAAATTAAGCTTTAAACAAAAAAAGTTTGAGTTAATGTCTTATCAAAATTCCAGCATTGTAGCGGAATAGTAAGACAGTTTAGAAGAGAACTTCATATTGAGTCGCTAAAGGTAACTAGAGATAAATGTAATGCTTTTCAAATTGTTTAAAATATTTAGAGTCAAAATTTCGAAAGACCAAACATAACGAATCAAGGAAGTACTGAAGAGAGAGAAAAAATATATTCGTCCTAGACAATCACTTCTTTAGGCTTCTAGCAATGGACGAATTCATGAAAATCGTATCCATAGCATCTTGAAGCGTATCTTGAAGTGTAATTTTGTCATCCGTGTCAAAACATGGTTTCAGTGTGGATGATCCAGATCGGAAATTTGAATTTTATTTGTGGGTTTTGACGAAACTTGATGAAAATTCAGAATTTCATTGACAGTTAATTGGAGAAGTGAAATTTTGACAGACACACACAAAAAGTTAAAATACTTTCTTATAAACATTCAAAACAAATTACAGATTTTTAGTAAACACTTTACAAACATTTAAATTCTATTATTTTAGTAACTCGATAATTTACTAAAGCCATGATATAAAAAGGAAATTGTTCCTTTATCACTGTCAATTATTTTTTAACGGCAATGTTTTAATAATTCCTTAAAATTTCCCCCAATGATGTTAATGCGCATTTCATCATTCTGACATTTATTAATGACTAGTTGCCTTTAGCAATTAGTTAGACAGCAACAAATATCGTTCATGTTTAATTTATTTTCGTGTTTAATTAAATTTCTTATTAGTTACTTGTTTTTTATGTTTCTTTCAAAAAAGCAATCTGAATGTCAGATTCTGACAGATACATAAACCCTACAATTTTATAAACTTACAACTGCTCTATACATTATGTAATGAATTATCGTCTTGGAGTAGCATGAAAACCCGAACTAAGCTCTCCATTTGTTATTTAAATTTAACGGCATTTCCTTATTCCTATTTTAAAGTCCTATTATATTTAAAAATTTCCTATCCTTATCCCTTTTCTTAGCTTTTTATGGCCGAAAATCTCATGGTAAATTACTTGATGAAACAATGAAAAAAAGATTAAATTTCATTGAATTAATACTGTAATTGCAAATTGAGCACACAGAAAAAATTAAAACTGTTAAAATAAAGACAATTATACAAGTCGGTTAAATTATTAACATTAAAGTTTTAAGAAAATAAGTAATTTTAAAATGATGCAAAAATCAGTTTTTTCGTTTAATAATTTTGACAGTTATCGAGGTAAAAACGTTCAACACTAACTTAATTTTAGCGGACATTGAAAAAAAATCTCTTTGAAAGGAAGATTTTTATTCTGCAAGGCATCTTACGCACACACTTTTATT
Source organism: Argiope trifasciata (assembly GCA_026543055.1). Taxonomy (NCBI): domain Eukaryota; kingdom Metazoa; phylum Arthropoda; class Arachnida; order Araneae; family Araneidae; genus Argiope; species Argiope trifasciata. The sequence goes on from JAPMOQ010010288.1 coordinate 1,729,354, forward strand.
ATAACAGAGATTCAGTCTCAAAATCTAGAGGCTCAGTCAAACAGACTTTATCAATAGCGATATAACATGTCTGGACTATTGTCTTCTACCAACACATTGACGCGGGCTTCTGTTTGTCCTTGTCTTATTTGCTGATATAAATAGAAAAAAAGAGTTCTATTATCCTCTTACTCTGGCGAAATTGGCGCCAAGAATGAGTATCTCCCGCGTGCCCGTCGTGCCGGTAAATTTTGGAGGCCAAAGCATTCAAGAGATTAAAATGATTCATGTAGACCCCTTTCTGTTAAAATTGTATTATTTGATCCAATAGTAGTCGCCAAACCGCTATTAGAGTTTGAATGCTATTCTATCCCTTGTGGCCAAACAATGAATAGTACGCAGCCAGTCAGGCGACTCAATGCATTCAGTACATTTCCAAAAGCGTGGTGCTAGAGATGGATCTACTTACAGCAGGACACAAAGAAAGAAATGATAATACAAGAGAGTTTTTACCAAAAGCAAACCTATTTGAAGCTGATTTTTGGGAAATGAGGTACCCCTCTTAGACAGGCAACCCGCTTGTAGAGTTTGACAAATAATTCCAATTACTGAAATATTTGTGATCGATTCACGTGCGAATTTCTGTCTATTTGCTTGCTACCATCAGAGAGTCTCAAAACTACCATCGTTGTTTAGACACTATTAATCTCTCTTGACATTTATATGTCTGAGTCGAGTGCCAGGCAGTTCATCAGACGACGCATTGCCTGAATAGAATAACAGCTAGTCTCTGAATACTTGTTTCTGTCTTTGTTATTGCAACATGTGGAGGGGTGGCATGGGAAAAAATGGAAAGGGTTTCAACAATAGCCATCAAGGCTGAAGACGACCTCACTGAATTTCCTGCACTCAAATTCCTTTCACTCAATAAATTACATCCACTCAAGTTGCGTCCTTCCACTCAAACTTTCCACTTCGTTATCCACCAGATCATTCATTATAGACAAGAGAATTTTCTATTTTCTTAAGCTCAAAGGAGGGACTTTGTAATTCGGATACTCCTCCCTTCTTCTACTCATTTTGCCAACCGGGCCGGATATCACAGAAAGATGACACGAAAATTTAGTTCTTGGAAGCGCGGAATCGTAATGCCATGTTTGTAGGGGAATTATTACAATGCCAGTTGAGAAAGGGGTTAGTCTATTTTAACGGCATGTGTCACGTAAGCTGTGTCACCAGAAATCCGTCTTGCAAAGATAAAGGCTTGATTGACTAAGATTAATGTTGCAACTTGTTTATGAGACGTTCCAGTAATTGCGAGGGTGGAAAATTGGTTCGTTACGATACGCTAGCAAATTTGAGAATTCGACATTATCTTCACTGCAATTTTGTAAAATTCGAAACGCTTTTACTTCGAATACATAGTCTTTATTAAAGAATGAGAGTACGAAATTAGATTTTCTTGAAAATGCGGCAAAAATATACCTAGGTCTTGAAGCCCCCTGTGGATGGAACGTTCTTAAGCTATCTCCTATTTGATAATTCAGCCCTAATTACAGATGAAATTAAGAGAAACAATGGCTTATACTCACTCCAAAGAAATAGAATACTTATTTCAGAAAAGGGAATGATAAATACAGTGGCGCAACAAGAATAAGTGGCTCAAGAAGAAGTTATGTAATTAACCCCTCCCCCTTTAATTACCATCAGTAGTTTAACAAGTATAAATAGAGTCATCGGGCATGATATTACTAATTCAGATTTTTATCGTGTTTGACTTTAAAATGTGGCTTACACGCATACTTTTTAAAATCAATGTATAGTGTTAGCGCACTATATTTTGACATTAATATGTCGCATAAATACACTGTATTTTGTCATTAATATTACGTGGCATAAGGGCATTAGATTTTGACATCAATAATATGTGACCAAAGTGCATTCGATTTTGACATTAATAATATGTGACATAAGGGCACTAGATTTTGACTTCAATAGCATATGGCATACCCGCACTAGATTTTGACAATAATATGCAGTATAAATACTTCATCTAATATAAGAAAAGACAGCTCTACAAGATTCATGACCCTAACTGAATATCAACACATGGGGCATGTATTCATTTCCTTATGAATACTGCCCATATCACAGTATCAAAGAATTTCAAAATACAATGGGTAAAAAAAGTCTCCGTACGGTCACTAAATTTAAGAATAAATGAGCATAATTTGTAAAGTATTGCATTTTTTCTTTAAATACTGTCTATATGTGTTTAGTATAAATCTATAGAAAGAGATTTTTGTAAATTTTCATTTTTAAAAAACGAGAAAAGCATATTATTTGCAATATCTAAGGTAAATTGAAAATTGCAGTGCAAAAAAAGTTTCCGTACGCTTTATGCAAATTGTTTCTGAAGTGTTTAAAACAGGCCCTCAGTAAATCTTTGACGTCAGAAAGTTAATCACTGATAAGAAAACAACATTTTGACAGTTGTTGAGTTTAAATTTGTTCTTGATCGTCTAAAAATGGAAGTTCCCAGAGCTATTCGGGAAGTAGTGATTAAATTGCGAAATGATGGATTATCCATGAAAAGGATTAGCGAAAGGATTAAAAAATCGAAGTCTACTGTGAAATGTATCATTGAAAGATATCGTAAACTTCATTCACTTGAGGATAGAGATCGATCCGGGAGGCCGTCAAAATTAAATCGCGTGCATAAAAAAAACATCATACGCCAAGTTCAAGAAAATCCACGAATTAGTGCACCGAAGTTGGCAGCTGATTTAATGGTTGGTTACAACATTAAAGTCTCAACTCAAACCGTGAGAAATGTCATTAAAAAAAGTGGTTATCATGGACTTGCTGCCTGGAAGAAACCCTATATAAGTTTGTACAACAGGAAAAAGCGCCTCGAGTTTGCAAAGAAGCATGTAAGCAAGCCATTATCTTTTGGGGAATCCATTCTTTTTAGCGATGAATCAAAATTTAACATTCATGGGTCAGATGGCCGAGTTATGGTGCGGAGAAAACTAAACGAACAAATGCTAACTAAAAATTTATGCGGAACTGTGAAGCACGGTGGTGGCGGTGTTATGGTGTGGGGGTGTATGAGTGCTTCTGGAGTAGGAAATTTGCAGTTCATCGAGGGAATATGGATCGATATGGATATCTGGATATTCTTAAACAAAATGTGTTATCCAGTACAGAGAAACTATCTCTTGGAACTGGATTTACTTTTCAGCAGGACAACGATCCTAAACACACCTCTAAGATTTGCCAAGAGTGGTTCCTTTACCATGTTAAACAACAACTTCATAGCCCTCCCCAATCACCCGATTTAAACCCCATTGAACATTTGTGGGAAGAAATTAGCCGACAACTTAAAAAATATGACAAAAAAGACAAAGTTGAGCTCAAAAGTGCCATTAGTAGTATTTTGTGTAATATTTCTCCAGAAACAACAAAAAAAAAACTTGTAGGGGTAATGCCTCAACGTCTAAAAGAGGTGATAAAGGCCAAAAGAGGGCCCACTGATCCTTAAATGTATATTTGTTAAATGTATTTTGCATTTTTGTAAACTTTTTTCGTGTGCTATGGCACCGTACGGAGACTTTTTTGTTCCATGTTTACGGCATGTTTTGAGTTTTTAAGATTTATTATTTAATTTTGTCAGTATTATCATCCTTTTAATGTGAATAAATATTAAATAATATTAGTTTTAACTCATTTTTAAGTTTTCATTTTTATCATTATGAATTTTGTGTGACAAATTAAGCTTTGATTTGCATTCGTATCTGCGTACGCAAACTTTTTTTACCCACTGTATATAGAGGAAGTAAATATTTGATTTATGAATGTATAAAAGCAGTTTCGTTCTCAGAATATTATTTTACAAAGCATTCTCAGGAACATTATTTTATCAAAGAAAGATTCTTTGTTTATATAAACTCAACCAAAGCTTTTAAACAAATAACATTTCAAAATATAGTCATAAATGAAGCAAAAAAGTAATCTATACTTATAATAAAGCTCAATGTGTGTGTGTGTGTGTGTGTGTTGGCGCTCTACAGGCCAGACCGTTGGACTTACAGCTACCAAATTTGGTACATGTATACCTTGGAGGTCAGGAATGTGCACCTCGGAGCCCTTTTTTCGAATTTTTAATTAGAATTTGAATTAATTAAAATGTAAGCGAAATTTCGACGTTTTTCCGCTATAACTTCCGAAAATATTATCGGATAAACATGATTTTAACATCAATTTAAAGATTAAAAAATTCGCTTTCTAATAGTATAAGTATTTTAACATTTAACTTAAGCTTCTATTTGTAATGAATTTTTAAAGAAGCATTTCAACTATATTTTTCAACAATATATTTCGGACAAAACAATAAAATTTAATCTGCAGGAGCACGTTACGAGTGGAAGGGGAAAAATTATCTTTTATCAATAGGTTGCCATCAGATAGATAAAAACTCAAATTAAAAAAATAAATAATTGTTGCAAATTAAACATTTAAAAATGCAATTTTCAGCACGTGTCTGCATGAAATGAAATAAATATGAAATATGTTTTTTCTTTTTAAAAAAAAGAAAATGCAAAGAATTTTTTGTGACTTCTACAATATTATTAATTAAATAAATCAGCTTTGTTTAATAATAGAAATACATCTATAAAAAAGTCTAAATGAAGTAAATAGCTGCATAGTATGTAGCACGAGTCTATAAATGCTTTAAAAAATGAAGAATATTTAGCTTTTAATTAAAAAGAGATGAACTTGTGATATCAGTGTTTTAATGTATAACTCAAGCTTCTATTTTTAACGAATTTTTAAAGAAATATTTTAACCATGTTTTTTTGAGCACGTGACTGGATAAAATAAAATAAAACAATGCCGGAAGTTCAAATAAAAAAAAACTATCATCGCAAATCAAATCTAAAGAAATACAACTTTCAGCATGTGACTGGATAAAATAACATAAATATAAAATGAGATATCTTCTAAAAAAATAAATGCAAGGCAATGGATTCTATGATCGTTTGCAATAGATATATAATTAATTCCATAAATTATCTTTATTTACAGTAAACCTGGTTGAATTTAGACAGGATATGCACTGAAATCCCGACTTAATGGTATATTTCTATAATCGTTTGCAATATCTGTATCATTAATTCAATAATTTTTTCCCTTTTTCGCTTTTATAAAAAACATATTTAACATTTTGGCAATATCACCGAAAAAAACATTTTTAATATTTTGGAAGCATAATCGATAAATTGTTAGAGCATTAAACTCAAAAAGTTTTTTCGAATAAAGTTACCGACTCTTTAACTACTAATAACTGAATCTTTTAACTTTAACTATTTCTTAAATTTTGGCTAATGAATATGTGATTTAATTGAAAATTTTAGAACGCATTACTCATGGCGAACCAGCTGGTCGCCAAAGGCGGCTTGTAAAAAATAAAGCAATAGTTTTAATAAATAAAGAAGCAACATTAAACTATAATACCCAATGGTTAATTTATGCATTCTTCTGCCCTAGACAGTGGTTATTATGCTATATCTCGTTTAATAACTAGCGAATTTATTTTCATATTTCTAAATAAACACATTAATGATCTATTTTAGTTTAATTTTTGATAAATTAGGCCCATTTAGTGTCTGATTATTTCCTTTCTTGTAAAAATAAAAACAATTACCATGATGAAGAATAAGAAAAATAATGCACTTGAAATAAATATAACATTAAAAGCGATTATATTACAGGATCTGCCAGCAGGTATATGATATAAAAAGTCAAACGAATTACTGATATTTTAAAATATTGCCTGAATTCGGGATTTTTCCGATTTGTTAATCGATGATGAAAGCCCTTTAGTAAAAAGCGACGACTTTTATTAAATACGAAGAAACGAATGCACAGACAACAAACGCATGACGGAGACGCACACAAGTCACACACAGCAGCCCACTTATTACAAACAGTAAATCACAAGTAGTAATCAATAGTAATAACAGCAACAGCGTACAAAGCGGCTAGATAAAATTCAGCAGGAGCAGGAAATATATGCAGCTATACTCTATGGTCTATCCAAACGCCTGCAATTCTCCACTTCCTGCTCGCTTTAGTTATATCCGTAAAATGGTTTTTCTAGTGATTGAACTACCCATGCTGGGAAGCAACATCACATATATGAAACAATATTATATTAACTCAAAGTTAACACATGTTCCAGTATTTCATTATAAAAGAATTCGTATTATTTCACAAATTTGCTTATTAGAAAACTAGGTAAAATTATATTTTGCAGTTTACATGCCCTATTTTGAGTTTCTAATCCAAAATCAATAAAATAAAAGTTAAATAATCTCTTACCTTTGCTGCCGCGGGCTCATCGATAAAACATCTCTGTAAATATGGTTTGAAGAAAAAGAGTGCGGTTTCGGTTTAATCCTTTTTAATTTCTTCTAGGGCACAGACATAATATGATTATGGATAATATTTACATGCATTATTTACAACGCGCTTATACGATCATTAATTTGGCCATTCTCCGACGTTTAACAATACGTCGGTCTCATACAAAATCTCTTAAGCATCTGAACATCTGGCGGAAGGAATATCTACTGACGTCAGCAGAGCGCGTGGGCGCCAAAAGTTATAACATATGAATCTGCTGACTCAGTTTTCCAACACCCTAACTTTCCTCAGCCCGGGAAACCTAGGCATCGATCTAGGAAGCTTAATCCTGGTCTTACATCCTAAGATTTAAGTCTGGAGAGTCAGACATCCACCAGCCAAGATAATCCCAAGCATATCGATGATATCATTATACAATACAGTTAAGACCGTATCACTAATATGCAATTTTTTCAGTGTTTTTACTTTCTCATATACTTAGCATAGAGAAAGTATAGCATTTAATACAGTATAGTAGGAAAGTACAGTATAATATTTGACGAATCTCCACGTTTTAGACCTTCCTGAATTCGAAAAACACAAATTTGGAAAATATCCTTCTGTATGTGACAAAGATAACACAAAAACGATTTGAGCTAGACGGTTAAAATTTGGTATACTGTCTTTACATTAACTTTGCTGATTTCGTTTGAATTTTGAGTAAAATCTGGTCAGAGGAAGATCATTTGTTCGAATTTAAGTTAACACAATAATTGCAAAACAAAGAGAGCTAAACAGATTACATTGGCTACACAGACTTAACATCTATAGAGTAGACACGTATCGAGTTTTACGCCAAATCCAACAACAGGTTGACTGACTGTTGGTCTGTACTTTCAGAAAGCAGTAAACGCGATAATTCAAAAACGTGGTGACTTTAATACATCAAATCTGGCATGTGATTTTGCGACAATGGTATGTATGAAATTTTTGTTTCAATTGGTTGAGAAAAACATATTTATAATGCAATTAAACTTTTAGATACTAATAAGAGAGATTAATCGCCAAATAACTGGCCAAGAATGCCATGATAGATTCTGTAAAAATGCTAAATTCGCGCTAAAAGTTAATATTTCGTAACTGTATGCGAATACAATATAAGTTATTATCTGATGCGACATATTTATTATACAATATGCGAGAAAGATTTGGGGAGACCAATCCTGGTGGTTTTATTAGTAATGTATATATCATTCATAATTAGGTATAATCAAAAACAGGATACAAATAGTCACCCAAAATAAGGATCCAAAATTCTGAAAATATCCACAGCGAGGAAAAAACGCGCGAATAAAAAGAAGAAAAAATAAAATCGAAAAAAGCTGGAACAAAAACCGAAATGAAAACGTTTTGTCTCCAAATATCTATATGGACTATCAAGAATGGAGATAAAGTGCTACATAAAAATATTTTATAAATAGTCATTTAGAACCAATGTTTATATACATTTTTTTATGAATAGCTTTAGTACAGTGTCTGTGATAAGAGACATATAAAGCAGTTTCGAAAAAAAAAAATTATAAGTAGAAAATTCTCGTCTGTCATTTGTTATGTCATCACACCAAAAAAAATGTCTACCTACTGGAAAAAGTCTTTTTTTTATTTTATTTATAAAGATAAATGAATTGGATTCAATCAATTCGTTGTTTCTACATTTGTGAGGCACAGAATTTTGTAAACAAAATCGGAATGTCGAGATTAAGAGGGAAAAAAAGTTAGTGAAGCAAAACATAAGAAAAATTGCTTTATTTATTTATTTGAAATCGCATATAAAAATTTAATCGCATATTACAAATTTAGAATCAAAGAATTGAATCAAAAAATAATTTCTCTCGTTAGCAAATTTAATAAATTGTTCAATGTTTAAAAAGGCACTAAAGGTTGAAATTTTCTTGCTTTAAGTATAAAAGTTATTTACTGGCTTCACTTAATGTTTAAATGTTATTTCCCCCTGGCTCCAGGGCAGGATTAGATCTTCCAGGGGCCCTTATGCAATGTATATAGGTGGTCCCGACTTTTAAAGGATTTTTTTTTTTTCAAATTTTATATCAATTTAATTTTTATCTAGGTTATTTTGAAAAACTGAAATGGAAAACATTTAAATGCGATTATTTAAAAAAGAATTGATTTTAGTATTCTGCTTAAGATATAGTATATATGTGTGTAATAATATTTTAACATCCAATTTAAATCCAAAGCTTTATCTTAATTTAGCCCATAGCAACTTAATTAAAAAAATATTCTCATATTTCCTGATCCGATTCCACATTCTCTAATTAATTAATTCAAGAAATTGTAAATATGTTTGGCTAGGGATTCACACGGAACGATTGATTGATAAAAGTTACTAACGTAAACAAATAATAAAAATATCCCTGTGTTTCCTCTTCTTTCAGATGGACACATACAGAAATCCCTATGACCATTTCAATAGTATATTATCACTGTAAACACGATTTTCTCTATCAAAATTCAAAATTATACATGAGATGTATAATTTTGATTTATATATATAT
>JAPMOQ010010288.1:1738326-1758534 GCA_026543055.1 Argiope trifasciata
TGTGTGTGTGTGTGTGTGTGTGTGTGTGTGTGTGTGTGATTTGAAGTACTTAAACTGAATGAATTAATGAATGAATTGCTGAAAATTTAGAAATTCAATACATAATACAAAATATGTTCTTGTAAAAAGAGAAGGCATGTCTCCAAAATATTTTTCTTGGTATTCGATTTTCTAGACCCTATATCCAGTTTTGACTGCATTTTTTTGTTCTATATTTCTACGGGTATGTAAAAAAAAGAAAAAAGAAAAAGATAAAAAGAAAAAGAAAAACGCTTAAAAAGCGAGCAACTTGTTTATTTGTATATTTGCATTTGCTAAAAAAGTGGAATCGATTAAAGTTATGTTTAAATTAACTTTGGGAAACTGATTAAAAATTAGGGAAAAATTGTAAGATTATAGAATTAAAGTTACTTTAAATCTTCTTTTTTTTAAAAAAAATTCTAAGATGGGTAAAAATAAGGTTCAAGTGGTGATTTTTGCAGGTTAAGGGAGAAAAAGAACCAAATATCTTATAACAACCACCCTTCCTCCAGAGAGAGACTAAAACATTTTAATAACACAGTCAACACTGCTAGATGATAAAGAACATGAATGGTAAGTTTCTTTTCTATTCGTCATAAGGTATGGAATAATTAAAAACACACAGAGAGAGATTCAATTCTATATTTATAGTAACATAAATAAATTTCAAATTGAAATAAAATCGGAAAAAATTTAATGTCACAATTTACAACATACATTTAAAAAATTTTATTTTCATATGTTCTCAAAAGATACTAAACGTAGCCCTCGTGGCCCAACGGGTAAGGCATCGGTCTCCTAAACCGGGGATTGCGGGTTCGAATCCCGCCGAGGGTGGACGTTTTTTGAATTATGAGAGTGAGCGAATACTGAGAATTGGTTTACTCCTTTCAGAAAGCAACTAATTATTCATAACAAAAGTTCGTGCTTTCCCTTTATTTGTAATCAACTTGATATCCGATTTCATTATTAATAGACGTTAAAGATTTATACGTAAGTACGATAATAAGTATATATCGATTCTTCCGTCAACATAGAAATCTTGAGTATTCGTCATAACTTCATACAAACAGTCGGTTCAGATTATTATAATCCCCCTGTTGTGTAATAAAAATGAATGTTGGTGCCTTAATACCAGATCGTTTGGAGTAGAACTACTAAACTAAGATTACAAATATGCAACATGAAATAAGTCATAATTTATGAATCGTGCTTTGCATCTTGATCCTATTGATCTAAATTTCCTTTTTACATTGTTTATTTATTCTTTCTTTTACTTTAAACTAGCTGGTACCCAGCGCAGAAGAAATAATTTCGGAAATATCGTTTGGAATTTGAAATAGTAATCTTGTTTGATTAAAAATGATAGAAAGAATAATGTTTATTTTCTTGTCGGGATTGAATACATTCATTGAAATTGAAGGATACATAAAGGAGAAGCATAAATAGTATTTATTTTATTTTTATTATTCAATACAACAAACAAATATTCAATTTATATATATAAGATTTTGTATTTTTTGAGAATTATAAAGCTTGGTTTTTTTCCAGAATGGTAATGAAACTATTTACAGTGTCTCGGGATTCTTTTAATATTCGTTTAGAAATCTTAAGTTCAATATTAGAAAATGTGATTAAAATATTTTCTTTTAAAACTGATTAAACATAAAAAATATATTTATAGCATAAAATCTTTAATATAATTGAAAAGGTAATTTTTTGAAAACTATGAAGGCGCAAAATTATAATATTTTCGAAAGTTACGGCTAAATGTTTTGTTAAAATTTCAAACCTATAAAATTGGTTCCACTAAAACTTTCTCGCAAATTTTCCAATAAAACTATTACCTCAGAGAAAGCCTTACATTGTATTTACGTGCAACAGTTACGAAATATTAACGTTTATCTTCAATTTAGCATCTTTACCGAATCTGTTGTGTCTCCTTGGCGATTTATTTGGTGGTTAATCCATGGTTAATATATGCGGTAAATAGATCTGAAAATAATTTTTCGTACTTTGGATGATTGTATTATGCCTATAACCATTCTGTAACTGCAAGTAGTCGAAATTTTATCGGAATCGGATGAGCGGTACGGCAGCGCATGAGAGACATACAGACTAACATTCTTTTTTATTTATATAGATAAATAAATTTTATCTAACCCTTTAAAAAATAAAGCTTAGCCATTTTTAGTGGGTGAAAAAAGTAGAAGCACGCGTGTTTAAAGAACTTAACTGTTTTGGAAAATATTGTAAATAAAAATGGATGTTTTATTATTTTTGACTGTTTTCTTTAATAAACACATAATATTTTATTTAAAGCCAATGGTTTCATCTTTTTTTCTCTTTTGAAAACATCCCCCGAGTTTCAAAAAGTCGAAATTGCCGCCAACCATTATGACGGCAAAGATGTAAAAGAGATTTCACGCTTGCTGCATATCAGTCCTAACACTGTTTTCGGCTTCACTAGAAATCTTAGTAATCAGGGGATCAAAAAGAAATTTGATAGATCTTAAAAATTGAAGCAACGCAATCAAACATAAATGATTCAAGGATAATACTAAGAATAAAAAATATGGCTAGACATATTTAAAGCTTAAAATAATGCAGGCATCACAAACGTTTCAAGAACTGTTCAGATACATGAAAACTTCCAAAAAGTGAGATTGTGTTTCACAATATAAGGAAAAAAAAATAGAATATGCATTTAAAGCACTTTCTTCCGCAATATTTAAACCAAAAATTGATGAAGAAATATAATTTTAGAACAAGGTAAAATTTAACATGATTATTCATATAAGTAATTTTACACTAAATCTTATTAATCTAGCTTTTTACTTTCAAGAGTTATCATGCTGTCAGATAGAGTGAGAAATTGTCTGAGAATAGATTTTGACAGAAATTCACATATTTTATGTTAAAATCACATAATTAAATAATACCAATCCAACGTTTTTTAATTATCATTTTTCGAGACAGAATAATGAATTGATAAATATATACGGAAAAATATGCTTTTCGGACTCAGAGAGGATTGAAACGTAGAAATTTATCAAAATCTCAAAGGCAAATTTTCTGATGATTAGGATTAGGATTTGCCGATTTTTCAAACCGGGTTTTGAAGAACCGGGTTTTTAAAGAAAATTTATCACATTTGAAAGCAAGTTTTCCTGAATACATACATGCATATATATACATATACATATATACACACGCATATACGCACACACACACACACACACACACACACACACACATATATATATATATATACACACACATATATATATATATGTATATATACACACAAGTGAAAGTATAGTTGCATTTCTGTTAAACGAACTAAAAAATTTAAACACTGAAATAAGTTAGAAATAATTATATGCTATAGAAGAAAGAATTCAACAAAGAAGACAAGTAGAATTAGCAACTCTTTTGCTGTAGTTGCAAAATCCAGAAAACATTTTTAGTTCAATGAAGAAATCTAGTGTACTTTCTTTAGCTTCAAAAATCGAAACTATTGTTATCTGAAAAGCCATTGTCTAGAATATTTCTAAATTCTTATGTGAAAACCGATTCTGCTGAAGAGCAAATCGAAGAAACTACTCATCAGAGTAATGCTTTTTTTAAAAGAAGCCATGAAAAAATCAATTCATAAACTTCTTGAAGATCCGGAAAAGAAATTTACAAATCGAAAGACACGGAAAGTTGTGTTTTCATTAGTTGAGGCAACGAATAAAAGGACAAAAATCTTTGATTAGTTATTTAATGCCATGAAAACTATAAAACTAAGCTCAATAGATAGAGAGCGAATATTTCCAATTTCAGGCAATATTGTGTTCAAAATAAGAAAAGACTTAGACTGTTCAGTGATATTTTTTGTTTTTCCAAAGCCTTTTTTTCTTGGGAGAAGTTAAAATAATAGAAATATTATTTTAGTTTTTATTATTCAGTGTAAGTAATATGTAATGATGGACATTTTTTTTTAATTTTGACTTTGATATTGATTTCGTTTTTTGTTATTTTATATAAATTTAATGAAATATAATTTCTGACGGTAGAAATTAATACCCTTCTTCACACACTAAATATACCATGCATTCTCCAGTGGATTCCTGCTCATGTCCATCTATGGCTGTTGGATATCTTTATTTGTATGCGATACCTTTTAAACAGGAGCTGAGCATTTCAAAATACAATAATAATTAAAAGAATGCAATTAAACTTTTGATTGATTACACTTGAAAAAGTTATCCCATTATTGATTATCCTAATAATATTATTGTTAGATTTATAAGTTTATAGAATTTGCACTTCCTACAGATTTTTTTGAGTGAGAAATAATCTCATAAAATCTCTTGTGGGATTTCGAAGTTCAGAGTCCTTAGACAGCAGTTTGGGCAGTTTAGAAGGAAAATTTTCTTTTATATCACATATCAAAAGATACGGCAAAAATGATTCTTAATATTAAAACTCGAAAAAAATTTGTATTCGAAAAAAAGAATTCGTATATTTTTTAAGATGCGATTTATACTTTAAAATTAAACTCTAGCAATTCAAGTAATTAGAGAATTGATGAATTGTAAGGATGTGCAAAATATACAAAAATACGACTGCAAGTATGAAAAATAATAGTTACCGGAATCTTGAATCCCACAGAAAAATATATTTTACATTTAAGATAACAATTATCATATAAAACTCTTAAAACCCAAAAATTTCCTGCTCAATTTTTTATGAACTCAAAATTGTTTTAAAAAGTGTGCTAACGTCTTCCGTATTTGCGATCATTTCAGTTTTGTTCAAAATGGTTAGCTCCCATCTTATTCATTCCTCACGGACTTGTTTACAGCTACTAAGCAGAGTGGATGGCGAAGGTTGATAACCATTGGAATGTCACCATTAGCATTGACAAGTGTTACTTTGGCCCATTCTAAATATAGAAGAGAAAGGGGGGAGTATTATCGATGGGATTTTATTAGTCTGATACTCTCAACACCGGTGGTCTTGTACCTCCCACAGACGGCAGGCAAAAGGGTTAGAAAAACATTTGTTTGCAATCAATTATCTAAACAGAGTGATGGATTATAGATCAACAGTTAAGCTTAAATCAGAGAGGCGTTTGGCATATATAGGGTTCGATTTAGATGTATGTATAGAATTTTAACCCATTGATTGCAAATTTAATGTGAAGAAATGTGTCGTTTAGATGGTTGGTTGGTTGTTTTGGATTTTTTTGGCACATCTTTGGCCAAACATATGGTTAAAAAGAGGTTAAATGATCTTTAAAATTTAAATAAATGAATAGTCGCATAAAAGCAAAATAGTTAAAAAACACTGGAAAAAGTAGCACAGGATTATGCATTTACTATAAAATTTTTAAGAAGTTAAAGTGCTTGAAGAATTTAAATGCAAGGTAAAAATTTAATAGCATATAAAAATTGAAAAATGTTTGAATGGTGGTTTCTTCCCAATAAATCAGAGAAAGTTAAGGATGATGTGTGAAAAAACTGGTTTACGGTGAATATTAAAATCTGGGCACTCGATCAAAATGTGATGAACTGTAAAATATATGCGACATGTGGAACATATAGGTGCTCTGTCACCAAATAGTAGGTGTTTGTGAGTGAACCGAGTATGCCCTCTCCGAAGGCGTGTCAATATAACATCATTCCTACGCACAGGTAAAACTGGCCACAAGCTTATAAATGGCTTAATGTCATTAAAAAGTTATATTGTTAGATACACATCCTTGTTACTTTCCATTATACGTAGCTATCGAGAAAGTGTAGAAATCGGCAAGAATTGAAACTCCAGATTTTGAAATATGCATTTTTGAAAAATGTCCGTCTATTTACCTGTAACAAAGATCATTCGCAAATGTTTCAAGTTAGGTTGATGAAATTTGGTAAACTATTTTACTGTTTTTACACCAAATTTGCATATTTCCATCAAATTTTCAGCAAAATATATTCAAAGGAAGTCTGTCTATCCGCCCGTGGGAGTGTAAATTAGCCCAATAAATATAAAGGGAACAGGGTAAGATAGATAAAATTCGGTACACAGATTTAACACTTAAAGTGTAGATATAGATCAAATTTTGTACCAAAAACGGGATGGTGTTGATTGCCTTTCTGTCCATACCCTATTAAATATGATAACATGATAACTCAAAAAACTCAGTGATTTAAATATATCAAATTCGATATGAGATCTTGAAGCCACAAGTTAGTTTTGCGTCAAATATTTGTTTCAATCGATTGGAAAAAGCAGGTCTGGAATACAAATTCGATTTTTGAATACTATTTATCGCATGTCAGGGATTAATCGCAAAATAGCTAGCCAAGTTGATGAGTTCGGTAAAAATGTTAAAAATGTTACATTCGGTAAAAATGTTAAATTGTGATGAAAAGTTAATATCTCGTAACTATTGCATATATATGGCGAGTACCCAAGAAGATTTTAGGAAAATCGTGCCGTTTTTTTTTTTTTTTCCTCTTAATGAATCAGGAAATCAGCCATTGGCTTTGGATAACAATACTACAATAATAAAAATTAAGATGTATATTGATGATTTAAGTTAATAAAACCCTTAAAATCGTGTAAAACATTTAAAATCCAAAAAAAAAAAAAAGTTATATCAATTTCTTATTAAGTGATAATCGCGTGAAAAGTGGTGTGCCAACATCTTCCGTATTTACAATCATTTCGCTGTCTCATTCATTCCACTCGGAATTGTTTGCAGAACGAACATAAGCACAGTGTGAGGCGAGGGTTAAAAATATTGGAACTGTCATCCTTAGCCTTAACAAGTGCCATTTCTACATTTGACGCCTTCAAAATACGGAAAGGGAGAGGTTAAAGTATTATCGATGGGGTTTTATTAGTGTCACTGTATGGAAGGTCTTATACCTCCCACCCTCTGACAGCAGGCACTGAGGTGAGAGTAAACTCGTTTGCTGTCAATAATCCAAATGGAGTAATGGATTATGGATTAATACTCAAGCTTATTTCAGAAGTGCTTGTGAGAAGCATTCGACATATTTAGGGTTCGTTCAGTTTAGTTATATTAAGTCCCGATGTAAAGGCCTTATCACACGGTGAAATTTCATCAACACTTGTCCGTTTCTACCCTCAAAAACCGGCCAAGCAAGTTTCCTAATCGACAGCTTTTTCTAACCAGCGAGAAAATGCCTTCGGAAATATTGTCCGCAATCAAAATTCAACCAATCGTGTGAAACTTTAAAGTGACGTAACTTTCGTTGTCGTTTGCTGACGGAAAGTGCCGACAATAATTTGCCGTGTGATAAGGTCTTAAAGCAACACTAGGGCTATTTTGGGAAGGACCTCGTAATTTTGAACCATGGTCAAATGACGAAGACGACATCTGATCTGGCACCCCCTCTCCACGCCACACCCGTAGGAGGACATTTGACCTGACAGATTTCAAGTTCAAGAGACCCCTTACATGACGGTTCTTCAGTGGAATATAGTCTTGAACCTGGAGCCCTCCGATTTCGAAGCCGATACCTTACCACCAGGCCAGCGCGGCCCTTTTAGGGTTCGATTTAGATGTATAGATAAATTTTTAGCAAGCTGACTGCCAAATTACTTAGAAGAAATTACCATTTGTTGGTTATATTGTTAGACCCACATCCTTGTTTTATTCATATATATATTTTTCTTTTTTTTAATTTAATTTATGTTTTTATACATACATTTTTAGAACGCTGACTGCCAAATTAATTTGAATGAATGTGCCGTTTGTTGGTTATATTGTTAGGCCCACATATTTGTTTTATCCAATTACAGATATAATATACCAGTATTCACCGGTGGCGTTATACCGGTGAAAAGTTTGTAGTTAAAATTTTAAAAAATAGATAAATAGCTATCAAAAGACTCTCTATTCAGACATAACTTTAATATGCATTATACAAAACGCAAAAGAAGCTAAAGACAGTGCCAAAAAACAAACATTGAAATACAATAAAGAAACTGCAGTAAATAGAAAAAGTGAAGGAGGTTTAAATGATTCAAATGGAAGTGCCTACATAATATTCCATAGTGAAAGTATAATTGAAACATAATTAGCAAATAATAAAATTTGTCACAAATAGGCGGTTTAACTTTGAAGACAAAAAAATAAAAGTACGATAAAAATTAAAGTATAGAGAGAAATACAAATAAAAGAATAAGAAAAATAAATAAATGGAAAAATAAAATGTAAACAAATATTTTATGCATTTAAATAAATACATAAAAAATAAGTAAATAAATATAAATAAATAAACATGAATAAATAAATAAAATATAAGTCTATAAATATAAATAAATAAACATGAACGATAAAGAATATACATTGGCTCAGTCCAAGTCCATTATCCAGAACAAAAATCCAGATAAAGAGTTCTTTTTGCAATTTTTTCCTATACTCACAAAATATTGTCCACTTTTAGCAGTGCTTGAATTTCTCTGTGCATATTTTGAAGAAAGGCAATTGCAAAGTCCATTTAAAGTTTGAAACTGGTAAAAAACATTTACACTTGAAGTTCTAAGAGGAATTGCTTTAACACAAGGTATAAAAGAAAAATAAACCCTTTTTTTTGTCTTAAAAAAGAAAAAAAAATTATTATTCCGTTTGAAAAATTCTGCTTTCGTTGTTGCACAGGAAATCCAAAGTCTTTTAAAGACAATTTATTATTTGACAAGATTTGGGAGATATGTTGTTGAGATTTAATAAATTTTCTAAGATGATGAAGAAAAGGGCAATGGAAAATATACCAGTATAAAATATTATCCTCAATGGAGGAAAATTACTGAAACAACGAACGGTTTTTCAGGGAATTACAACAGAAGTAATAGGCAACGGCGGCGACATGATTTCTAAAAATGAAAAGACCTACCAACTGATATTCTGGAATGCATCAGTCAATTGAAGTTGTCTGTGTGTCAAGTTGAGAATAAGTAAGGACAAAACTGGCAAATTATGTATTTAGCTTTCGAATCTAACATTCAAATCCTAATCATATCTGTTTATGGGTTGGCCATCTGTCAGTTCGTGCATTCGTATGTTCATAAACGCAATAATTGTGCAAACTTGTTATTAAAATTTAGCCTTATGTCAAATCTAACTTTCAATTGGACATCAAAATGAATGCTCGATTTTCTTCATTACACTACAAGGCACTAAACCCTCATGTATGGAACTTTGAAAATAAACTGGTCTTCACTGCCAGCATGTACTTTTTAAATGAAATAATAGACAGACATATTTTACAATTTCGTATTAATACGAATCTGATATTACAATTAGAAACAAATAATGTGAAGAAAATTGAAAAAAGAACTCTTTATTTAGATTTTTGTTCCGGACAATGGACTCTAACTTAGGCTGAGCCAATGTATATTCTTTATCGTTCTTGTTTATTTATTTCTATTTATTTACTTACATTATTTATTTATTTATTTATTACTTATATTTTATTTAGTTATTTATATTGATTTAATTATATTTTATTTATTATATAAATATATAAAACATTTATCTATATATTATTTATTTATTTATATTTTATTTTTCATTTATTTATTTTTCCTATTCTTTTATTTTTCTTTCTTCAAAGTTAAACTTTTTGACGTATTTTATTGTTTACTAATTATGTTTCAATTATACTTTTATTATGGAATATATGAAGAAAAACTTTCCTATCGGAACAACCCGAAAAAATTCTCTTATTTACTGCAAATCATCCCTCTGTAGAATGAACTCGTCCATAAGTGATTGGCGCGGAATTCTGAAAAAACACTTCTACTGTTTTGTACCATCTACACTTCCTTCGCTCCCAAGTTGTTATTCTTTTCTAAATAATTAAAAATAAAAGTAGCCCATTCTATTCAAGGTCAAATAATCAAATCAAACACTGCCTCGTTTATTATTATCCTGTTATATATTGAAGTTTACAGTCTTTGTTGTATATTTAGTTTAGCATTTGTAAATCTGTCTTTTGCATTATTAATGTAAACAATCCAATTAGTATAATTTACTTTACTCGAGATTAATAATCCTTTTACAATTCAATGCAACATAACAATGCAAAATCAATGCTAATCTGAGGATTTTTCTGCTAACTTCTGGTTCTTTGATTGCATTAAACAGGCTTTCGAAGTAAATCATCAACAAAGCAAATAATTGCTTCAAAGAAAACATTATAAATTATCTATTTTCAATGAGTTTTCTTTTTTAATTTTTAAAGTCTTAAAAAAATCCATGTCTGCGCCAAAGTTTCGCATATAAAGCCCTCAATATAAAAAGCCTTTCGTCATTTCATTTAATATCACTTTATAAAGTGAACTAAATGTACCTAACATTTTATTTTTGCGATGTTTTTTATGCAACAATTAATGTGCAATTCAAAGCAATGCTTTAATTATATTTCGCTTTACAAAGTAAGCCAACCACTAACATTTTATTTCAAACATAACATGCAGGAAGTGAAAACAAGCCACGCTCATTCTAAAATACCTTTTTTATTATTATGTCATGAAATATCACTTTATGAAATGAACTAAATGTGTTAACATACATGTTTAATGATAAGATTCGTGCCTTGTCCTACGGCATAGTAATGACAGCGCTCAATTCCAAATGCCATTTCAGTATTTTTCGCTTAAAAATGAATCAAACAGCTAACTTTTTATTTTCGTGTTTTCTATGCCATGTCTAATGACATAGAAAAGACAAACAGTCTTCAATATTAAGTATATTTCATAAGATATCACTTTATAAAATGAACTCAGCATACTAAGATTATGGTTTCATGATATAGTTCGTGCCTTGTCCAGTAACATAGTAATGACAAATAGCGCTAATTTTTAAAATGATACTTTAAAAATGTTAGCGTGATGTTTATATACCATGTCCAGTGACATGGCAAGGGCAAATAATCCTCAATCCTAATTTTTCTCTCATTTTATTATAATTCTCTTTAAAAAGAGAGCAAAATGCTCTGAAACTTCATTTCCTGATGGGTACCCCAGGATTTACCTAGCGTTTTCCTCCCTCAAGTTCAACGTTCCCTCCATTTTAGACTTTCGCACTATCTTCATTGACACAATAAGACGTTCTTGAAAAGTTTGACCTATATAATGCTGACCTTGACTAATAAGTAATATATTCCTAGGAAGAATATATTCCATTGTCACGAGACAAAAGGATCCAATACGGTCACACAGATTTTAAGAGCACCTCCTGTGGCTCTTAAAATCTGTGTGGGGGAGCTCTTTGTACACTCCTGCACACCTGTGATACTTATGCTCTGAAAAGAAAACAATGACAACAGCTTATTACTAAAGAATGCTTTTCACAACCGATACTAGTTCTTATCCATCCCCTCATCCCGTCACACGCAGTGAATAGAAGCGAATGAACAAGAAAAAAAAAAAGAAAAAAAAGGAGGGGGGTGATGTGCTATTTGTTGTACGAAACCATGAGTCTTTTATTGTTACGTACCTCCTTCCTGCAACAGCAAAGCTCGTTCACTTTCAGACATCAAGTCATTTTTCTAAGACCAGGAGTTCAGGACCCGACTGATTGGAGTCCTTGGCAAAAAATTCTTTGCCCCCCTCTGCTATACTGCTTCAGTAATGAAGAACTGTGCATAGAGCTAGTCGATGGTATTTTCCTTTAATATATTCAAAATACTATTAATTTTAACTAGAAACACTCTTAGTCCACATTTAACCACTGCATTTAAAATATAATATAACAAAATGCTAAAGCAAGATTTATATTAGAATGCTTTCCACAACTAACTATCTTAAGCATCTGTCTAATAAGAGAAAACTTCTAAATCTCATAAATTAAATGTTGATAATCTCATAATTAAATGAAAATAATTTCATTAATTAAATTTTTTAATGAAAAGTATGTAAATTTCTCAACAGTTTTTTTTTTCATATGAAGGAGTATTTAATTATGTAATGCATACAAACAAAGCAAACTTCATTATTTAAGGAAGGTAATTATTTTATGTCTCATTTTATTACGATAAATATTGAGACATTAAAGGCTGAACAGAATGAAAAATATCCAAACTGATTCATTATTCAAATTCCAGTAAAAGATAATTTCAATATACATGCATGAAAGATAAATTCTAAGGATATCGTATTTTGCGATATGTAAAAATCCAGGCTTTTGATTGGCCACAACTGTCCATGGTAATTGCGAAAATTGAGCTGAATTCCACTGTAAAAACCACAAATTTACAAAATATAGATTTTTATGTGTGTGTTCGTACGATAAATTAATGGGTTTTATTAAAGGGCATAAAACTGACGGATTTTACCCAATATTGATATTTTGTTTAAAAAAAGTTCATAAATAAGAAACGTAAAATAAACTCTCTTTTCGATTTGGGGGCCCTCCTTTTGATGTGGGGCCCCGGGGCAACTGCCCGTATGCCCTAATCTTAGTCAGATCTTAAACAGATTAATAAAAGTGAAATTATTGAAACTAAATGTAGCTTTTAAAGAAAAAGCATATTTTACCATTTTATTTACAAAACTAGAATTGTTCCAGTTAAAAAAATCTTACAATTTTTTTTTTTTTCGTTTTTTTGTAACATTATAATGCGCAACATCTCTCAGAGTTTAACTAACAATTATTTAAGAATTATATTCAAAAATAAAATTTTTGTGCGTAAAATACGAAACTATGCATGAAATTTTTGAGTATTTTTATCAATATTTACATTAAATAATCATAAAGTCTCTTCTAGATCGTTCAACATCAAATCCATAGATCCTTACATTCTGCATAACACTAATGATAAATTTCTGTAATTAGCCCTAATTATAAATTTCATTAAGATATTTTGATTATTTTTTGAGTTATGACAATACTCAGTAGAATAATGAAAAAACTCATTATTCAGGAAAAGAATTTAAAATGCTTATAAATAAACATCTCTTTTATGTGAATAGTTTGGTAGAACTTGGCGTTTGATTGGCATGGATATAAAACAAGTAATATAATTTTTTCAAGAAATCCAATTCCTACTTGGGTGAAAAAAATTATTAGTTTTAGTTTTTTTTATTAAATAAATTATCAAAAAATTAAATAACTATCAAAAAGTGGTTGATTTACGCAAGAATCAAACTCGCATTCTTCACTTTCACAGGAAAACTTTTGAAACTCTCGCATTTCACCGATTGAGCTACTGTCTGTAGGTCTTACTTTTCATTACAAACTGCTAAAACTCTATTTAAAGTAATAAAAATGGATTTAATTCAATGAATAAATTAATATTTGAAAGAAAAAACTGTATTAACATTGTCATCCACTACAAATGTAAAAATAGGTATTTGAACTATAAGTGGATGAATTAAAAGTATTTTATGAACGATTGAAAATTTGAACATGATATATAAATAAAAATATACAGGGAGAGCGTGAACTAATAGTAGAAAGTAAATAAAATTATCATTTGAGACAGAAATCCACTTATTTTTAACACTACAAATAAATAAATAAAATTTTAAAATTGCCGTTTTTCAACCAAATTCACGCTTTCCACTTAGTTGGACACTTTAAATAAAATAATATAATAAAGAAAATCCAAGCATTAATTAAAGACAGCAGAATAAATAAATGTAACGAAATATTTTTATGTTTCTTGCAATATCTGGAGTTAAGATTTTTGCATTCTTTCACTTAAAAATCAACTAAAACTATCCTCTGCCACTATAGACTAAATATCGAGGTATGTATTTTTGAGATTAAATTTTATTATGATTACTATTCTTTGCGACGATTATTAAACTCCCTGCGATGATATTTCTCATCCCGGAAACCATTACCTCCGTATCCGCATAGGATGGGTTGAATTTCTTTATGATGAAGGCAAATAATAATAACATAATAATGACGATAAACTCCACCTTTGGTAAAGAAGTATTTATGTGTATGCTCTTGTTTCTCATATATTTTGGTGCTCTACAGAGCAGACTATTTGACTTAAAGCTATCAGACTTGATACACATATATTTTGGATGGTATGAATGCGCATCTAAGCTCGATTTCCCCCCCCCAAACTTAAATTAACTAAAAATAAGACAAAATTTTGACGTATGTCATTATAACCTTTTAAAATACACGAAGATATTATAGCATAAAAACAAATTTTATCTTATTCTAAATTTTGAAAATATTACAAATTACATTAATATAATTGCCATTTAATTTTTTTCCCTGAATTTTTTTCAAAATTTTTATTTTTGTATATTTTTAATGAAAAATTTCATTGCTGAATCAAATTACAAACCACTGTTCTGTTAAAAACCCACCAAATTTCCTTTGACTATGAATTTCTTTAATAATAATAATAACTTATTTTCCTGCTACTTTGTTTTAAGTGAAGCGATTTCACAAATTTATTCGAATTTTTTTCTAAATGATTTTAAACCAGAGGATGAGACATAACAGTGAAATAATCCCAAGAAAATACTTTTATTAAGAACTATTTAAATTAATTTTAAAAGATTAACGTTGTGAGAGTGTGTGTATGTTATGTTGATAGTCAAAAGGTTGAAATAATATTCAAGATTTGTGTAATATTCAATGTAAAAAACACTTAAAAAAAGACACAAACAAACTTACTTGGCGGTTCCTTAGTTGAATGAGTCTGGAACATGAAATCCCCGAAAATCGCAAACGTATCATCAGGACAGCATGGCTCTAACCAAATGAATGATAAATGTATACAGTGTAATTACAATGTAATCAATCCACTTTAAATCACTGTATTTTTTTAAAAAATATATGGCTATTAAAACAAGCAACTTCGAAAAAAAAAAAACATCGTAAAAAATAGAAAACAACGCATTTCCGAGGAGCTAAAACTACTCTTTATATAATCCTTTCATCGAGTAATATGTTCATAATTACTTTCCGATTTCTCTTTAATGGCATTACAGCACATATTCTTAAAAGCATGAGCAATACGTTGGAATTTATTTAATGGTAATGGTGGCACACGCAAGATGTTTATCAATGCAAGGCTAAAGAAAGAAATCGCAGGTCGTAAGATTTGGAGATGTAAGTTAAACTATATGCTTCAGATTATCTAATCTAGTGTCTGTTTATTCAAGTAAACCTCTTCTTTTATCATTTAACGTAAAAATGCCCTTGAGCTGCATTTGACGGCCCGCATGATGGCCGGGGTGGCCTGGTGATAAGGTCTCGGTTTCGGAATCCGAGAGCTTCAAGGGCGAGACCAGACCACCTAAGTACTGTCATGTAAGTGAGTCTGATGCGCGTTAAATCCGATCGCCCCAAGCGTCCTTCTGCTGGTGTGGTATGGAAAAGCAGCTGAAGCGTCGTTCTCGTCATAGTTCAAAATTACGTGGTCAGCCCCAAAACAGTCCCAGTGTTGCTTTAAACTGGGCGGTAATATAACTAAACTAAACTAAAAAAAGGTCTACATGAAAAATTTCCAGTACAGTAATACAACTTTGATATCTAGCTCTTCCTCTCAGTAGTTAACACTGAAAAATGTAATCAATATACCAGAATGCCTGCATTATATCAGGATCAATCTGGATATTGATATATCCAGGATACCAGTAATAATTTGATATCAAATCAAATTATTGCTGGAATCCTGGTTTAAGGGTAGCGCGTTCTTCCCCGTGTTCTGGGCGTTCCAGGTTCGACATGGCTGCTCTTCCCTAGTGCTCTATCAGTGAGATGAATGAATGTCCTCCCTCCCACTTAAAAAAGGGTTGTGCAAGTGAATGTGCGTGTGTCATCTTCATTTGAACTAGAAGTCAGACTTCTGCCTTTGGGGACTTAGGGGTTTTCACCTTCACTGCATCCTCTTTCTGTGTTAACACGGACACGACATCATCATATATTATTTCAAAACCGCTGATAATATTGTAATAGGTCACAAAATAGGAAGAGAGAGGAAGAAAAAAAATTAAAGGAGCACTGACTAAATAATTTCTTTGGAAAATCTTTCAAATACGAAATGTAAACAGCTGTTTTTCTATTAAAATATAATTTACGTGTCTCACTGACTCCACATTGCACGTAGAAGTTTGAAAATAATTGAATACAAACGCATTTGTGTGCGTTTATGCTTTAGTTAAATCTTTGCAGATGAACTTTACTTTGAAACATACGGGCTCATCATTCTCACGCAACACACCGTCATGGACATAACACCTGCTTTCCTAAAGTGCAGCTGATTTTGGGATATATCTGCAACATGCAACAGCGATTAGTTTAGTTTAGTTATATTAGCATTCCGTTGTAAAGCAACACTAGAGCTATTTGGGGACGGACCTCGTCATTTTGAACCACAGTCAGATGACAAAGACGACACCTGAGCTGGCACCTCCCCTTTCCACACCACACCAGTGGAAGGACGTTTGACCCCGACGGATTTAGCGTGCACCAGAGGGCTTGTCCACACGATTGTTTACCTGGTGGGTTCTTCTTCAGTGGAGTCTCTGTGATTAAAAGTGATAATTATGAAAAAAGTTAAACACTTTTACGGATTCCACCTCCGTTGGGTTCGTTTATCTGGTGTGTGTGTAGTTTAGTTTAGTTCTATAACGTCCCGTTGTAAAGAAACTCGAGGGCTATTTTGGGATGGACCTCGTCACTTTGAACCACGGTCAGATGACGAAGACGACACCTGAGCAGGTACCCCCTTCTCCACGCCACACCATCGGGAGGACTTTTGGCCTGACAGCTTTAGCGTGCAAGAGACCCCCTACCACGACGGTTCTTTGGTGGAATGGAGTCTTGAACCTGAAACCCTCTGGTTCCGAATCCGAGACCTTACCACCAGGCCACCGCGGCCACATACAGCAGTAACTAGTCAACTAAAAAATTGACGTATTTTATTTTAATACCAATAGTAGTGGTCTCCCCGAAACTTTCTTGAATATTTTACAATAAATTCCTTAATCCTTTTTAAAAAGAGTAGATTATGGAGAAGGCCAAGGGTGATAAATTTTTATTTTTATGCTTACAACTGTGTGCTCTGGAGTATAGTAAAGAAAACCGATATCCTTGTATATTCTGCATGCCAGTGACGACTTTTTTTTTGGGGGGGGGAGAAGTTTAATTGCTGCCCTGCGGTGAATATGTAAGAACCGAAACACCCATTGTGTATTTACTGTGCCTTTTATCAGATCGACTGAAACCAAAATTTGAAATAGAGCTATAATTTTAATCACATTTTATTCATCCAAATCTTTGCAATTTTGCGTCATTGTTTTTAAATGTAAACGAAACGGTCAACTCCTGAATAGATTATATAAAAATTATATATTATAGAAACCCAATAAAAACATGAAAAAAAATTTCATGCATTTATCGGCAAAACATGCGACGATTTTTATGATTAAAACTATGAATATTTCATAATTGCACAATTCTGTCAACTATTCAACTGCGTGCTCTTTTTCATTCTAATATTGAAATATAAGTAAGAAGAATTTCGTTTCACAAATCTGTATCGTTTTCGAAAAGAATAAGAAAATGATTTAATATTTCGAAGTAAGAAGATAAATTATAAGGACATTTACTTTTTTAAATATTACCGTTATGCCATAGAGCTTGAACTCTATTAGATGATTTTTGTATCTAAGATGTAAGATGTAATTTTAGAAACATAACACCAAAATAGCAGTAGCATTTAGAGTAGATGTAATTCTAAAAGCATAACACCTATTGGATATTTGTTCAATTTCATGCTTAAAAATATTTTCTTGGAAAAATAATGAAGATTAAATTATGTATAAAATAATTAAATTTATTCAATATTACTGTTGTTAACCAAAAAACCCCTTTATTAAAATGGAACCGACCTAGGGAAATAATAATTTTAGTTTAACAATGAAATGCATCGTTAAAAGTAGTGCAAAATTTTTGATTTTTTGAATTTTAAAATGGTGCAAAAATCAGTTTTGCTCAATAATATTGGTAGTAGATAACAAGGACTCCAGCTAGGATATTGAACTCGCATAGTAAAGAATTGCAAATCGATTTAATCCTAGAGATACTAGAACAAGTCGTTACTATAGAAACAGACACCATAGATGCAGATGGAGAAGAAAATAAAATGGCAGTTCCGAGCTGAACCGAGAATTCCGTCGCTCTTTCCGAAAGGATTTAGATTTTGGAGTCAATAGACAATAATGATGACTGAAAGACCAGGAATAAAAATGTTATTAATTTGCTGTTAAACGTTTTTGAAGGAGGAATTTTTTAAAAACCATCTTTGAGTCGTCGGATAAGAATATTGCATTGAATAGAGCCATCGATATACAAAAAACTATGATCTGTATTTCGATTGTGAATTAATTTTATATTGGTAAGTATAAAAGTAAAGGTTTTTATAGCATGCAGTAGCACTTACAAGCTTTGAGAAAATCTCAAGTTTGAATTTTTTGAATACTTAATTTTTACTTGGTACACGAGAAAGCAAAAACTAAGCAATATCAATATAACCGGTAGACCAACTGTACATGTATTTACGTGTCCATCTGTACTTGCATTTGCATGTAGTACGTTGCTACAAAATTGCTGAACTGTAAATCTGTATAACTGAACTAAAATTCATTAATGATCCATCAAATTAAGATTAATTTTTTCACATTCTATTTTATAATAATTATTGAAAGGTGTTTTGTAGCAACAAATGCAAGTACAGATGAACACGCAAATGTATATACAGATAGTCTGCCGAGAATATTGATATTGCTTAGTTTTTGCTTTCTCGTGTACGAAGTACAGATAAAGTATTCAAAAAATTCAAACTTGAGATTTTGACAAATTTCCATGTTTTATTCCTTCCTTAATTCGAAGAACCCATTTTTGGAAGACGTCTGTCCGTCTGTGACAAACATAACGTAGAGACGCTTTGAATTAGACGGTTGAAATTTGGAATAAAAACTTTATATCAAATTTGTATATTTCTCACAAATTTTGCTTAAAATCTGTTGATTGGAAGTCCGTCTGTCCGACTGTTGTGATATAAATTAACGCGACAGTTACAAAAAGAAGTGAGCTTGATTTCGATTTCGAGCTGTATCCTATTGTGAGTTGTCCATCGGTCGACCTGTACTTTCAAAAATATGTAAATTGAGAAAATGAAAAAAAGTAATGATTAAAATATATCGCATTTAGTATGGAGTTTTGTGACTGCAATTTTAATTTTGTATCAAATTTTGGCTTCAAATTCATTTGGCAATTTTGACCTCGTTTGAGAATAAATGCCTTAAACACAAATTTGATTTTTTGGATATTATTAATGCATTAATGTAAGGCACTAATCACTAGATAACTCGCCAAGGATGAAACGATAGATTTTGCAAAAATGCTATATTCAAGCTGAAAGCTAATATTTCGTAACTATTGTAAGGCAATGAAATGTAAAGCGTTCAAGTTTTTTAGAGGGTATGTGAGAAAAGTTTTGGGAGACCACTGCCACTACTTTGAAAAAAGAGTTCAAAACTTTTGCTTAATTACAAAAAAATTTCTTCAAGATGCACATTTCAACCTTCCAAATGTATATCCGTACCAAATTTTAATAGCTCCATACCGAATTTGTGTCTTATAGATAAAATAGCAATTTTTTTAACACATATACATTATTCTTTATCGTTAATAGAGATTTTCAACCAAGTAACTCATTTCAAAGTCCTTGGCTCTAATTTATCAAAATCATTATGCACTTATATGTAGGAGCAGAGCCCAACTTTTGGACCAATTTTATAATAATAAATAATAAAGAAATTATATTCGATTTATACTTGATTTCCGACTCAGATGAAATACATTTATTTTTGCTATTTTAAAAGCCTGATTCTTAATGCATGTATTGATACATCAAATTAAGATTATTTTTTCCACATTCTATTTTATAATAATCCTTGAAAGGCGTTTTGTAGCAACGTACTTTTCAAACAACGTGCTGTAAACGTGATACACGATTAAAATCAACGCAGCTGTGCACCTGCAAATTACGTTAGAATATGCAAACACGTGCCAGTTGTATAAATATGCAATAAATGTGGGAAGATATCACAGAATGTTGAATATCATCTTGACATTAATAAAGAATTAGGTTAATACAAAAACAAAAAGGGGTGTAAGTTTCGATTTTC
>JAPMOQ010010288.1:1788534-1800520 GCA_026543055.1 Argiope trifasciata
AAACTCAAGATTAAGATCCTTATGAATAGAACGGAAGAATATATGGAATCCTATGAATTTACCTAAAGATTTATTGAAAAGAATAAATAATATAACACCAAAATATATCAAAGAACGCTTCTCAACTAGTATAATAGCTGTCTAGACTTCGTAATCAGACAGAGAAAAACTTAGATACAAGATGAGAACAGTATATCTTTTTGCGTCTTAATTTATATTTGTGCACTTCTTCTTGTTTACACAAGGAATAAAATGTAAGTTAGACTGAGAGCATGAATAAATTAAACATTGATATATAGAAAGTATTCGAAAATTTTCAAATGAAACTTAGTTTTTGAATAGTTTCGAACAAATAAACTTGTGTAGGAACTGCTGAAGATGGATTCTTGGTCTCTTCAAACAATAAATTAGATCTTAAAAGTCACTATTTAAAAAAATTATTATATATTTAGTAATTAGTCAGATTTATGTACTGATTTAAATTTGCCAATTTTCAATTTTGTAGATACCCGCAAAGAATTTTTTAATGTTTCGTTTTCATATGTTTACTACTAACAAAAATATGAATGTTTGAAAAAAATATGAATGTACAGGCCAGACCGTTTGACCTTCAACTATCAAATTTGGTACAAATGTATCTTGGAGGTCAGAATTGTGTACCTTGGAGAACTTTGTTTTAAATTTAAGTGGGATTTTAACGTTTTAAAAATTAAATTACGTTTAGCCTGTGTAACCTTCAAAAAAATGATGCAGAAAAATAAATTTCATACTGTTTCAAAATTTTTAAAAAAATGCTATGTGCTTTTAACTAAATTTTGAAAACTTATTTAAAACTACCTTTACACCTAATTTTCAACGATCGATTATATTTTCACCCTAAAATTAGAGTATATTTTTATTCAATGTTTCATCAGATATTTATAATGTGTAATTTTCTTCCAGTGTTGAAGCTGTAAAAGGAAGATTAAATTAATGAATTCAATATATAAATAGTTTACAAAACGAATAAAAAAGTCAAATTACAGTAATTAGAAGTCAAAATAAGTTAGAGCATAGACTATATATATATATTATATGCAAAGCAATTAAAACCATACGACATTGACAACTTGACATGGGTATGAAATTGTATCAAAGCAATTTAACTGAAATTAAATATAGGTGACGAATACATAATTAAGGGATGTCCCTTTTTTCAAAATTTTACTTTTGTAAGTGCTGCCAGGTATCTAGATTTTTTTTAAATAATTCAGTCTGAAATTATTTAGATGTGTAATTTAATAACAGAATAAAGAAATCAAATTAATTTATTCCAAAAATAATTTATTAGGTTGTTTACAACAAGAAGACATCTGGTCATGTAAAAAAAAATATTCAAGGTACTAATTTTTAAAGCCTAAAGTCTTAAATCAAAGAATTGTATCATGCTTAACATTTGCGACTTTAGAAATTTAAATTTTTTTTTTTTTCGAAACTGTCCATCTGACAAAGATAACTCAAAAACGCTTTGAACTAGACGGTTCAAATTTCACACTTTACAATTACCCCAAATTTGCAGAATATCGTCACATTTTGATCGAAATCAGCCCAGAGTAAATCTGTCGGTCAGACTGTTTGAATTAAAGGTAACAAAATAATTACAAACCGAAAAAGAACAATATTGATAACCCAGATTTAACATCTGTTACTTGGATACTTGTCAAATTTTGTGACAAATCCCAAAAAAGGGGTCAAGTTTTTAGTAAAATCTAACAACGGGTTGATTGTCGGTCGGTCGGTCTGTACTTTTAAAAACATGTAAGCGCAATCATTCAAAAACGTAATGATTTTAATATATGCAATTTGGTATGGAATTTTGAAACTAAAAAAAGTACTTTTTTTTTAAAGATAAAACTATCATCCAGTTTTAACATCCATACAGTAAACACCTATAAAATTTTCAAAAAAATATAACAATGGATTGACTGTCCATCGGCGTGTACTTTCAGAAACATGCAAATGCGATAATTCAAAAATGAAATGACTTAAATGTATCAAGCTACGTATGGGATTTTGTGATTGCAAGTACACGTTTGTGTCAAATTTTCGTTTCAGATGGCTAAGAGTAACGTGCCTAAAACACAATTTTATTTTTGGATGGTATTAAAGCATGTCAGGAATTAAATCGCCAAATGTCTAGCCAAGGTTGACACATTGGATTCAATAAAAACATTGTATAATAGCCAAAAGTAAATATTTCCCTACTATTGTACACAAATGTCATGTCAGGTGCTCTTTGGCATGACAAATTTATCAAAGAGTGTACGAGAAAATTTAAGGGGGAGAGTTCCCGCTGGTTTCTTAAGGAAGATCCTTTAATTAACTAATTCTCTTTTCGTCTAGACCTGCTGTGGTTGGCGAAGAATGGTTCTTCGGTTCCTAGAATATGGATCTTCCACACAATAGAACAGGACGGTGGGCACCTGTAAAGGGTGTGCAATCAGCCAAAAGAGCGCACAATGGGCCATTGTGCTGATTTCATAATAACTGTACCAACAAGAATAACCTGACTTCCTCAGTCATCTTTTTTACTGCTTTGATAAGACGCTTCCTGAGTGTGACTTTTCCACCAATAGCGCATGCCTGAGAGATTACTTAAAACGGGCCATTGTACAGATTTCTGTAGATTTGTACCGGGAAGAATATCATTGGCATCCGCGATTATTTGTGTTTCTGCCTGGATGCGACGCTCTTTGAGTTGGGCTCTTCCCCCAAACAGCGCGTGCATGCGCGAGTACATAGAATGGGCCATTGTACCGATTCAGTACAGACAAAAATAACATTGACATTATGATTCGATTGTGTTTTCGCCCCGATGCGAAGCAGTCTTTTTATGAAAGATTTTCCCCTATCTACGATTTGGAATTCAAGGAGAGCCCGCTTCAACCAGAAGCTATATCTTATAGTGAAGTAGAAATGGTGCAGGTTACTAGTAACTTAACTTTTGTTGGATGATATGAACTTCGGGTGCTCTCGGCTGTTTGGAACTATTCTGTCCCCTATCTCAGCTTGCATTTCATCAACGAATCGAGTGAAGGTCATTATTCTCAATCAATCAGTCAGGAGGACTGTATTAAATTGTAAAAATTGATTTTTGTGGACTGTAGTTGTTTAATATTAGATAAGGTTTTGATCGCCGGTAAGTGTACTTTATGCTTTTAGAAATGAAGATTTAGTCACGAGACAGCATGATTTGAATTGAGAACGAGTTGAAGCCGGGAGTGAAGACGATCCGATGAAAGAAGCAGGCTACAAAAATTAATTTAGATAGAAGGGACATTGAGGAGATTTAAGGGACAAAACCATTTAGTTGTGACGTAGGAAAATTTATATTTGCAGTAGCAGTAATCAGAGCAGGTACTTATTTTGGAATGGTTTATGCAAGAGATAACTAGGATTCACTTTCAGCCGGGTATAATAAATCTTGTAAGCCTACGCATGCGCAGAATAAGTACTGTAGAAAGTGCTTGTCCAGTTGAGATAAGAACTTGTTATTGTCTTTTCTCTCAGTGCTTGCACATGCGTGATCTTACTGGAATCTTGTTGGCTAACGCCAGATAAGGGTTAATTACCAAAGAACTGGCCAAGGATGTCATGATACATTCAGTAAAAATGATAAATTCAGACCAAAAGTTATACCGTAACTATTGTACGGCAATGCCATGTTAGCAGTTCTCTGGCATGACAAGTTTATTAGAGAGTGTGCAAGAAAGTTTTGAAGAGACCACTCCCGCTGGTTTAAAGAACCTTTTCAGACTACTGTAACATAATTACATTTTCTCTTTTTAATATTAACATTGGAAAGTAGGAAATCCATTGCTGGGTTTTAAAAAAAAGGAAAAATCATGAAGCTCGCAATTTTAATGTCTTACAAACATTGCAAAAACAGACAAACAAACAAGCGTGAGTTTAGTTCACAGTATAAATGATCTGCTTTGAGTGATCTTGAGAAGAAAGATATAATGATTTTTAACTCAAGGAATGATATTCCAGAGTCATATTATCAGCTGAAACGATGAACAAATAATCAGCCAAAATCTTCTCACATACTCTCTACATAAAATTTATCTTAGAAATCCTTACACGGCACTGACATATAATAATCGTGAAATATTAAAATCTGGCGTGTAATAAGTTTTTTGTTCAATCTGTGGTGGGATCCGTGGAGAGTTATTTGGCGATTAATCCCCGGTATGCTTTATTAGTTTCTAAAAAAAATCAAATTTATGTTTTAGACATAATTTGACATATGTTTAGACATTTTTATTTTTCTAAACCGATGGAAACAAAAATTTGATCTAAAGCTATACGTGCAGTCAGAAAATCCTACATCAAATTTCATAAATGTGAGTCATTGTTTTTTTGAATTGTTGCATTTATATGTTTCTGTAAATACAGAAAATACAACCCATCGCTGGATTTATCTCAAAATTTGTCAGCTATCTACAATATAGATTTCAAAATCTGTGTGCTGATTTTTTTATCTAATTATCTCTCTGTTTTATAATGATTGTGTTCCCTTAAATTCTAGAAAACGGAATTCCTCTGAATATGTTTTACCTAAAACTTGACAGAAATGTAAAAATTTTGTGTAAAGGCCGTGAGCCAAATTTATAGTATTTAGCTCAAGGCGTTTTTGAGTTATTTTTGTCACAGATAGACAGAAAGACATTTTACATTTTCCAAAAATTTGTTTTTCGAATATAGGGAGATCTAAAATGGGGAGGTTTGTCGAAATCCCGTGTTTGAATTTTTTATCGATTACTATGCTTTGTCTATACTTCGTTTAAGTAAATGTGGCTTTCAAGAGTATTCAACCGTTGAACTTTTGATGGTTGGCTCTGTTGACTATCTGTTGACGTCGCTCAGATATAGACAGACTGACAGTCAAGAATTTGGCTCAAGATTTGATGGTGTCCCCGCTACAGATGCTAAATCTGTCTACAGAATCTTATCCACATATCTCTCTTCATTTTTCATTTATCATGTTAGCTTATACAGTCGATTCCGGTTAATCGGACCACGTCGGGACGCGATCATTTTGGTCTTAATAACCGGCTGGTACGATTATACGAACATACCCTATGTTACAAGACGAGACGTGCTATACGTAATATATTAAAATGTCATTATGACCTTTATTGTGCGGTACACGCGTATGGCAAACATGCAAACAAGAACTACTGTTGCTTTATTCATTAAAAAATAATTTTTCAAACAAATTCTTCGAAACGATCTACATGATACTCAGCATGCGAAGCACAATAAAAAAAAAGTTTTTATCAAATTCAAGTCAAGGTTTGAAGAACTTACTGCCGATCTGCCCGTTCTAAGAAACAAAGTGCTTGATCACCTCCCACTGGTTCTTTTCCCTTTCGGACTTCCTGCTCTACACAGGCGACTTATGGCTTCTTTTTCATCTTCCCTGCCACGTTCTTTGGTCTGTTTAAACGGAATTTTGGTTCAAATAAGCGAGTAATATTAGGCTTATGTACATAGGATTTGTTTCGGTTCTTTGAGATTTGGACCGAATAAGCGGCTGGTCCGATTATCCGGTGGTTCAATTAACCGGATTCGACTGTATTTGATAAATTTGACTGGCAGAATTTCTCTGAATATATTTAGCCCCAAAATTGATAGAAATCTAAAAATTTAGTGTAACTGTATACCAATTTTTCTTCCTCTAGCAAAGAAGCGTTTTTGAATTATTTTTGTCCTAAAGACTGGCTTCCAGAGAAATATATTTAAAAAAAAAACTTGTTTTTCTAACTCAAGGAGGTCTATAATTTTAAAATTTGTTCAGAAATTTGATAAGATACTCGAGTTTATTTATCATTACACTATTTTCTCTATACTTCATATACGATGAAGTAGAAATTTATTTTCACATAAAAATTTCGCTAACAAATGCTCCATGGATTTTTCAACTGCCTCTGATTCTACATCGTCTTCTAACAAATATTTTTTTTCTGTCTTTTACGATTTTCAGTGCCGAAATGTCATCAAAACAATTCTTTTTTAAAAAAAAATTAAATAAAAAGATTTAGAAAAGTTAAGTTAAATATGGTATGCACAAGAGAGGCGCTTACTTTGCTTAAATTGCTGATAGATAGCTGTCAGCCTGCTTGTAAAGTGTCATAAGATACAATACAAATGTGGTATTCTTCTTCAAGAATGAGTACTTGACGAGATAACAGATGGGATTTTTTTTTTAACATTAAACAGGTGTCATACATGAAAGTCTTTAGAATGATCTTTTGTTTGTTTGTTTTGAGAATACACATGCATAAAAAGAAATAATTCTGAATAATTAACATATAATAAGGCAGGTGTGCAAATCCGCAGCTTCTTGAAACATCTATTATATGCATTTAAACAGCTTCTTCAAGAAAAGAAATAAATGATGTGAAGATTTTTTTTTGTCATTTTGCTGGTTTACTCATTTCTGAAATTACAAAATGACGTGATGAAGCATAGAAAACTTAGACAAATTGCCAGACATATTCTATGCAGTTATCTAATATTTGTTGAATACACACGGCATTCGAATATCAAAGAGAAGAAAAATTTGTATGGTATTTTTTTAATAAGTGTTTTAAAGAGCTTCTTTCTTGGTATAAAAAATGCAGGATTTCTTCCAATCTTGTAAAAATTTAAATCTCGATACATCCAAAATCTGCAGCTGAATCGAATTAGAAATTAGAAATTTTTGTAGATAGAATCAGTGAAAGAGAATTCGGAAGTAGAATATCAGAAGCATGTATAAGCAAACGTGTGCAAACAAACAAAAAATATGGAACGAACCAAAACTAGAAAAAATCCGAAATACTTTAATAAATAGATACAAAGCTAAACGATTGCATGGAATTTTTTTTTAAAAAAACCTCCTAGCACTAAAAAGGCAATAATGTTATCGAGATCAGAACCCAAAACAATAATAAATATTGCAGTTTCTCTTCTTTTTATTCGAAATCCTTAACAAAACTGATTCAAAGTTATAAGCTTTACATTTCTTTTCATAACAGAAAATATATCTTGTCTATTTTATTCCGTTATTGTTTGTTTTGAAGGATTAATTAATTGATTAATTGATAATGTATTAATAATAGAATTTAGCCTTCTCTTGTTCCAAAAGTGCTTTTCTTTAAACTTATTTTTTGATTGCATTCGCTGATCAGAAGAAATTTTCATCCCCCTACCTCTTATTTAAATGTTTTCATTTTGACTAAGTAGAATTAAAATTTCAGTCATAAAATTTACAAGCCAAATTTGATATATTTAAATCACTATCCTTCTGCGTTATGTGCTTCTGAAAGTATAGACAGATAGACAATCGCACCCCTGTTGAATTTGGCTCAGAGTTTGATAGGTCTCTACACTTCAGATTTTAAATCTGTTTACCAAATTTTATCCATCTAGCTTTCTTCATTTTGTAGTTATCGTATGAACTTTCATTTGTTAAATTGGACAGACATTCTCTAAATATGTTTAGCTCAAAAATTGATATAAATCTACAAATTTGTTGTAGTTATATACACAATTTCTTGGGATAGCTCAAAGGGTTTTTCAATTCTCTTTGGTACATTTCTGTTATCCAGGCACAAATGTCGCTAATATGAACCAAACGCGAGCCAAGTCGCCAAACAAAGCGAATGACAAATGTATGGAATTCGGCGGATTTCTACATTATTTGGCGATTCTCGCTGTCCCGATTAACGGCAGTACTATTCTCTTTATTGCAGCCATACAAACATGATGCCAAAATTGTATTTTCTGGACTCAGGATGATCTAAAAAGTGGAGATTCATCAAAATCTCGAGTTCTGATTTTTTTGAGGATTACAATACTTTCTTTATGCTTTGTATACTGGAAAATAAAAAAATTATTTTGATTAAAACAACGACAACAAATGCTCACGGATCTATCAATCACATTACCCATTCGGTGTCGTTATTTAGCAAACATTTTCCCCCAGAATTTTTTCATGATTTTCGGTGCAGAAAGGTTATCGAAGTGATTCGTTTAAAAAAATGATTTTTATAACAACAACAACAAATGACTGATTAAAATGAAATGTGACATTCTCCCATCACAGGAAAATCTTTAAATGGGATGCACAAAGAGATAATTGTCAGGATTTTTTTAACACTCGGCGGTTGACATAAATAAAAAAAAATTGCACAGACTCCCCCCTCACCTTTTTTAAAGAATGCACAAACATAAAAAGAGATTATACATAATTAATATGTAATAAGCAGATGTACAACTATACAATTTCTTGAATCATTTGTGAATACATTAATACAGTTTCTTCAAGAAGATAAATAAGCATTCCTTTTTTCTTCTTCTCTTTTTGCTTGTTTCAGATGTGTTGTTGTTGTTACTTATGGCCCTTTATAAGCCCACTCACAGAAAGCTGTCAGCGATTTAAGCCGAAATGAGCGTCTCTTGTTTGTTCAGTAGCACCAACTAGGGTCAAGAGTACGACTTGACAACTTCATGCTTCACATTCACTTGCACAACCCCTTTTTACAGAGAGGGGCACATTCATACAGCTCACAGGTAGAACATAGAAATACAACCATGCCCGAACCGGGACTGAGCCCAGGACGCCCAGATTGTTTAAAATGTGTGAAATTTTCGAAGTGATATGATCCAACACAAATGAAAATTGTAGACAAATTTCCATGCAATTGTCTCTAATATTTCTTGAATACGCATGACATTCAAATATCAAACAGAAGAAAAAAAATTGTGTGTGTGTGTGTGGAAAATAATATTAAAACAATTTTTTTTTTAATATGATGAATGCAGGTTTCCCTTCGACGTTATTTATACATAGTATAAAATGAAGTCTCCTGAAAGTGTCTGTTTATGAGAACTTTAAAAATTCGAGAAGTTGTTTACGAATATTGGAGATATTTAAATCATTTTGTAGAACATTTATTGGAAAATGTTTTGGCACATTAAAGTCATATAAAAAATTGAAGGGAGTTTGTAATTAATTATTCTGCCCATGCGCAAAAACCTCTAACTGGGCATATGTAATTAGTAAGAGCTATGGAGTGCACATGCGATGCATTTCTTTGTTTATGTCTGATTTTAAACAGCGGTTCGAACCTCATTACGCCCAAAAGAAGGAAATTCAACCTTGGCAGGAACACAATCAATGTCAAAAAGCTTCCTTCTATAAAAAATTGTTTTGTAGCTATTTTTGATCAATTCTAAAAATATTTTTATGTTTGTTTGATGTTGCTTAACATGCCCATGTCATATCGGGTGGAGGCTTAAGTTTAAAATTAATTTTTCATCTCGGATGCTATATCACATGCAAAACTGCGCAGGAACTTCTAGTTATATATATATAATAAAAATGAATTAGTTACATTTTTATCGATCAAATTAATTCAACAATTTATCATCAATTTAAATATTAATCAAATTTATTTATTTGGCATATGGTTTTGTAACATTCTTAAATTTACCTGCTTTCGACCCCCTATTTAGTCAAGTAGCCCTAGAATGCAGCTTTATAAAAAATCAATCAGAAAGCAAAATGTTCTACGAAGACCTGCTAGCAAATTTGTGTTCTTATTCCTATTTCTTTTCGTAATCCTTTTGTTTTCTTATGATTATTGAGAATCTGAAGATTCAACAATCCACTTTTAAAGTAACAGAATGCTATTGAAGGCAATTATAAAAAATATACAGGAGTATACAATATGGACTATCTAATACAGCTTGTGCAAATCACTTACTTTTTTTTACTGTGCAAATCGTTTACCTTTAGGCCGGGGTAGCTTGGTTAGTAGGGTGTTGGTTTGCATCACTTGGGATCCCGAATGAGCGGAGCTCTTTCGAATTAAGGCAGAGGTGTACACCTTTCGTTGCTAACGAGCACCGTTCAGGTGAAAGTATGACTTTGCCAGAACACACTCGACGAAGTCCCTTTTTAGGGGGTGGCCGAACTTATTCATACACTCACCATCCATCTGCAAGTCAGAATTAAGATTCAAGTCAGAGACCGACACATCCCCGATTCAGTACCCCCAGTAACTGGTTATGGGAACTTGGAGGACTTTGCAGTCACGACCTTCTTAACGTGCCCCGATTGCCATTAGCCAACACGGTGGTCTTCGGCCGAGACGAGGACAGAACTCGCTACCTTTCAGTTGCGAGAATGCCGCTATACCATCTAGGCTACCGCGGCCCTACTTAGTTAGTTTAGTAGCAGAAGCATTGGAATTTTTTGAATTTCAGTGTGCTGATAATATTTTACTAAACAGGATAAAAGGTTTAAAGAACTGAATAAAAAGGTAGAATTTTAGGGTTTTATTAATAACGCATTCATTTCAACCCAAAATATAAGTCATTCCGTCGTTTAGAACATTTTTCCAATGTGAATCTTATGTCTATCATTAGCTGTTTAAGAAATAAATGATTAGCTCATAATAAGAAAGGGCATATTATACATTAAGAATTTCTTAGAGACAGTTATAAAACGGTATCTACTTGCTTTTATTGAAAAAAATCAATCTACTTACTTTGGAGCTTGTCTTGTAAAAAGTTTGTAACTGTGTGTAAAATTTAATCGTTACCTCACTTGCATCATCTTTTCAAAAAAGTTGAACATTATATGGATGTTATTAAACTGAATCATATATTTGGAGTTTGCTTTCTTAAATTTTAGTTTAAAAAATCTGTTAATCTAAAAATATTTTGATGAATTTTCAAAAAAAAGTTTTACTTTTTAAATTTGTGTTATAAAAGAGTATGTTTGCTTATTGATACTAAATTTTCATTTATATACGAATTAAAAAAACATCTATAAGTTCATGTATATATAAGCAAACGATCAGATGAGCTTTTTTTTCCTATCACATTTACACGTGTTTCCATAATCAGTGAAATATTTTATTTATTAATAGATTACGTATTTTCATCAAAATGATCTTCCTTATTGCATTTATATTAGCTCCCTTCTTACATGTGCAAGTAAGAAAATCTAATCTAATACTATAATACGAGGAATGGTTGCCAAGTCGAAAATCGCCCCAGAATTAATAAACTCCGGTAAACTTGGGGGTCTGGGGTTTTTGGCCACGAGGAATCGATTGGCGCCGGCTTTGAAGCGCTACGGTCAAGCAGTTCGGAGTTACAGATAGGATATTTTCAAACTTTATTAGTTCGCCATAATGGCTACTTAAATTTTCAAGCGGTAACGTGCTGCCATCTATAGCCAATATGGCGAACTAATAAAGTTTTATGTTTATGCTGTTATAGGTTTATAATATGTTTCTTATGTATGTATATATGTTTGGTTTTTCTAAATAAATTTGTCAAAAATATTGAACTTCAACACACTTCAATCTTTACCTTTACTTTACCTTTGTATAGAATAGTTCCCTTTCCAAACTCTAACTTTGTTTAGAATAGTTTACAATGGTGCACTTTAACCGGTTATCTTTTCACCAATGGTTTCACAAATTTTCTTATGGCATGTATTGTTTTAATAAATCACAATTGAAAATTTAAATCTTCGAGTTAGCTTCGATACCTGTTTTCTCCGAGCGGAGCTCGGTCACCCGCTGGTAATTTTATAATATGATTTTCAAATTTTTTTTAAGTACTTTAAGATTTTATCTACGTAATAATCAAAATATACAAATTATTGATTTTTTTAATATTAGAAAATGTATTGAAATTTTTTATACCGGAAAATATATTGAAATCTTTTTATATTGAAAAATATATTGAATTTCTTTTTATATCGGAAAATATACTGAAAATTTTTTAATTGAAAAATATATTGAATTTCTTTTTATATCGGAAAATATACTGAAATTTTTTTAATTGAAAAATATATTAAATTTCTTTTTATATTGGAAAATATACTGAATTTTTTTTAAATTGAAAAATATATTGAATTTCTTTTTATATCGGAAAA
>JAPMOQ010010288.1:1831745-1849105 GCA_026543055.1 Argiope trifasciata
CCCCCCCCTCTAATTAACCATTCTATGGAAGAATGCTCCATGGGAGTGGGGGGGGGGCGTATTCACTAAACCGAACTAGGGTGAGAATGAGGAGCTTCTGACCAGGTGTCTGGTTCTCGCCATTCTTGTAGTCTACAAGAAGGTGGGGATCTGAATTAACCCATCCATGATTGGATTGGATTGTGTGGTTTAGTGGTGCAAGAGCCATAGTTGGCCATACTGCGCCAGACATATGGTTAAAATATAAAATATTTGTCTTGTATCAAAGTATGTAAAAGTAGAAACTATTTGATAAAATTACATTGTAAAGTCACTCGACATTAAATACGGGATGTAAGAAATGACAACAAAAGGAAGTATTAAATAGGATGGTAAAATCCAATTGCTTTTATAAATTCAAAAAGATTTTTGTGGGGAAGTTCTCCCACAAGCATTTGCAAGCCCACAGTTGAAACATTAAAAAATCGCAAACGATGCTGAGTAAAATCAGCCTAACCCATCCATGAAGGGACGTACTTCTTTATGGAAGTATCGCTGGTGAAGAACCTTAGGACTCAACCACAGTTACCGCCAGTGTTGATGTTGCGGTGATTTGGTCATTCAAATTTTTCCGTGTATCTTCCGGTAAGGTTGAGTAGTCAGTAGGTGTTTCTATTCAATCATCATAGCATTAAAGCATATCTTTCATAGTTCTTGAAGAAATCAATAAATTTTTAAAATTTTTAATTAAAATCTAATTCGTATATGCTCCCGATTTGTGATGGATTATTTGAAACCAATTATACAATAGGGAACTAACTTTAAAATAACTTTAACTTTACAATTGGGAATTAACTACATCTTTCATGGTTCTTGGAGAAATCAATAAATTTTTAAATTTTAAATTAAAATCTAATTCTTATATGCTCCCGCTTTGGGATGGATTATTTGAAAGCAATTTTACAATTGGGAACTAATTTCCGAAATCAGATAAAGTGATAAAGTTGCTCTCGGAGCAACAAAATTTATAACCTCACATAAATAATTAATTCATCATAAGCCACTTCCTGTTGAAAGAATTTCAATTGGCCCCATTACTTCGGTAAATTATATAAATTTATACATTGCTTTCTGGTTCAGGTTTTTCTGTTCTTAAATCACAATTGGTTCCCGTCAACAGAACAGCTTCTGTTTGTGAGAACAAATACAAATACAAACTTCTAAATGCGTCATACGTTTACGATTCTTCTTTTGTTTTGTGTTCGGTTCGTTGAACCTTTACGGTCGTTCAAAACAATGATCCAATGTTATTTTAGGGTTATTAACGAAAAGACGTCAGTATTAATGAATGATTGGAAAGCAGATTAATGTCGTTTTTCGAATTCGAATTTAAACTAGTTTCAGTCATAAATGGTCTTGAAAGCTCGAATCAGTTGTTCTAACAGTCAATAATTTCTTTTAGTATTTTGAGAGAAAACAAAATTGAACGCTGGAATCAGTTGTTCTAACAGTTAATTTCTTTTAGTATTTTGAGAGAAAACAAAATTGAACGTTGGAATCAGTTGTTCTCACAGTTAATAATTTCTTTTAGTATTTTGAGAGAAAACGAAATAGATTTTTTGATTCTTCCATTATATTTAAATGGCCTTTTTTTTTTACCGAAATGAAAAGAATAATTTTCTGAAAATGATCTAATTATTTTCTAGTTGTATTAATCCATGAAGTAAAAAAAAATTCAGTAACGGTTTTTTGGTACTACGAGGCTACAGGCGCTGAAATATTTTGAGGCCCCACCGCAGCAAACTCTATTGTCGACAAAAAAGCAGCAAGATAAACTTAATCCAGTTTTAATTTTATCTTAATATTTATTCTATGATACTGTTATGTGTTGAAAAGCAATTACTAATCATTTATAACTTTTTTTCACTTGTACAGATATTATGCCTTTTATCTACCCATTCTATAAAATAAGTCAATATTAATACTGTTTCTAGACCGATGAATCTTGTATTTTATTAGACACATATAATTTAAAGCATTGAGTTCTTCAACGATTTTCATTCTTCATGATTTCGTGGAAATAGTTCAATTTCAATATCAAGATTATTTATCCAAAACCTGGTAAATATTTTATAGTGTGCGAATAGGAAAGTGAGAAAGCGACAGGAAAGTATTCTGAATTTATAAAGTTTGAAAAAAAATTTGCAGATTTGCATTTTGATTCCGCAAGAATTCTATTTTTTCATTAACACTTTTAACGATGAATGAACACTTTTTTTTTTTTTTTAAAAGTAAAAGCAAAAGGTGGAAATTCAGTGAATCATAACAAAGGGAAGATTTGAACAATTAATTTACCTTCGGTTTAGCTCTATGATACACATCTAAGTAGATTTTGAGGTTCGCTATACATCTCGAAACTCGAGGCAACGGCCTCCAACGCCTGTGCTGAAATCCGCCACTGAAAAAATTGTCGTAAAAAATAATAATATATATATCATGATATTAGACATCAAATGCAGTGTTTAGGTTTTCAGTTAAATCATTTTTATGTGTTAAAGCAAAGCTCAATTTTAAGTTATTCAGAAATAAGAATAATAATGCTCATAATTAATTATTTTTATTTTCTATTCCAATAAAATAAAAGTTATTGAATTAAAAATGACCAAACTTCAGAATTCAATAAAGAACAATATTATTTCTGAGCAGAGAATATTATTTCTATAAGAATAATAATTTGTTCTAACAGACAGATGGGAAATATAGATGCACTGAGTAATTATTAACAGTATGGGAAAAACAGTTACAGAGCATGATTTATTCAATACACATCATAACTTTTATAATAGGCCTCACAAGGACGCAATTTTTAACAGCAGAAAACATATTGGAAAGAAAACATAAATTATTTTCAATAATGCATGTGTTCATCGTCATTGTCCAGAATAGTTTTACAGTCAAAATTGAATCTTTCTTTATTGAGAAGTTTCTTAGGGAAATATCTATCATATGGCTAATAACTGGTATCAACTAAAAAAAGATATAAATAAGCCAGTAGGAGTGGTCTAACCAAAACTTTCGAGCATTCACTTTAATACATTTTTCAGGCCAGAGAATGCCTTACATGGCACGGGTATACAATAATTA
Source organism: Argiope trifasciata (assembly GCA_026543055.1). Taxonomy (NCBI): domain Eukaryota; kingdom Metazoa; phylum Arthropoda; class Arachnida; order Araneae; family Araneidae; genus Argiope; species Argiope trifasciata. The sequence continues at coordinate 1,834,869 of JAPMOQ010010288.1, forward strand.
CTAAATAGCCTTTATACTGCATCTGTCGTGTCCTTAATGAGTTATTAATACCTGGCAATATCTTGCGTCCCTTTATCGAGTTTGTGTTTTAAACAATTTTTTCTCAATTGATTGAACAAAAATTTGAAAGAAAACTGCACTTGTATTCATACAATTCCATAATAAATCTGATATATTGAAGTCGTTGCATTTCTTAATGATATCGTTTTCATATATTTGAAAATACCCCGAAAAGCAATAAACTCTATGTAGGATTTAACACGAAATTTGACGTCTACATTTATAGATGTTAAATCTATTTACCAAATCTTATTAATTTAACTTTATTCACTTTGTAGCTGTCCCATTAACTTATACTCGTACAGATGGCCAGATGAACTTACTCTGAATACATTTTACTTAAAATTTGATAGAAATCTACAAATTTTATGTAAAGATCAGATACCAAAATTTAGCTGTCTAGGTCAAAGCAATTTTGAGTTTTCTTTGTTATAGATAAGAGGGCATTTTCGGAAGAAAAAAAAAAAAAATCTGATTTCGTGAGTTCTGAAGCTTGGGGATTCGTAGAAATCGAGAGTTCCAATTTTTTCACAATTACTATTCTTTGTTTACTATGTATGTGATAAAATAAAAAATATAGCACCCTCGATTAAAGATCACAACATTTTTGATAGTTCGAGTTTACGTAGAATAGGGTTTTGAATCACATTTGTACATACAATAAACGGCTATGAGAGAAATATTTTGCAAACGATTGACGATCTCCCCCTCCTCTTTTTATCTTTGTGAACAAATTCAAAGCAAAGCTGTCTTGAAAAAATAATTGCTTATTTTGACAAAATCAGAAATTTATTAAAATTCAAAAACTTTGTATAGATATATCAATAAATTTACTGTTCCAGTTGCTGCTGAAAATATCTTACCCGCTCATTGTAATTTGAAAATGTATTCTTTTGAAAGTTATAAAGTTTATTATGATGATGATGATGCCATTAGTAAAACTTAACTTTTCTGTCAACTAATGACTTTTTACATTGTTTTTTTTTCTAAGGGAATATAAAATTTAATGACCTTTACAAATATTTCAAATTTGTTACTTTTATTCCCGATGTGGTCATTTCATTGAGATTTTAAAATACAGCTTTAACTTCAATACTCAATGCTTCGGCATGTTTACAATTTGTGTACAAGTCTTAGGAGATTATTTTAGGGCATAACCACATATGGGGAACTAAGTAAAAAAAATGGAGATTCTAATATTTTCAAGAGAAATATTTGTTTGCAAACTTTAGAGAAGTAGTTATAAGTAAAAGTACTAAAGAAAATGGACTTCACAGATTGCATTTTAATAAGTTAAAACAGTGTTTAGAATGGAATAGAACAATGTTTCCATTTTCTTCTTTTTATATTAAAGTAGAGAAAGAAAGGAGGGAAAGAAAGGCGAAAAAAAAAAAATAATAACGTCCGAAAAAAAAAAAAAAAAAAAAAAAAAGAAAGAAAGAAAGAAAAAGCGAGAGAGACGGAAAGTGTAGAAAATACATTAAAAAAACTTTTTAAGGGACTAAGCATAAAGATTTAAAAGATTATACTTTTATTATTATTCGTAATGTAAAATTAATAAATGTTTGGACAAAACATTTTTTTAGCTTCCTCTCTCCGTATTTAATTTTCGAAATTGAACTCAATGTACGCATATATAGTTTCCATGACTATCAAACCCACAATTTCCCTTCTAATTATCTTAGAATCTTGAGTATCAATAAAGTTTTCAAAATCTGTGCCATTTTTTTTTCTACAAAATTTAAAAAGGAGTTCAAAATGTTATTTAATATGTGTATTTATACTATTGCTTTATTGCAGTTACATTAATTTTAGACACTTTTAATAGTAAGCACAAACATTTTGCCTAAGATATTTAATATTAGCGCTTTTAAAATAAATATTTTTTTTTCTTTTATAAAATTTAAAATATGGCAAATGTTATTTTACAAAAAAAATTTCATTTTCATTTTTTCTAATGATTATTTCTCTAAACTTTTGCTCTTGAATAAAAAAAATTAACATGAAATTAGAAAAAAATGGTGAAAATGAGAATTTTCTTTATATTAGATATTGTAAATTTTCTTTGGAAACGATTCTCAAAAGTTGCTACACTTTTTTTTTCTTTTTGATAATTGTCATAAATTAAGTTTGTAAATTAATTGAACCATTTATAATAATTATTAAAAAACTATTTAAGATATAAATGTTTAAAAATCCATTCATCCATTTATTCTGCGAATTCAATTTAATTTCGCTCTTAGTTGTGGAGTTGCGACCTTTCAGCGATGACTGTCAGAATTCCTGACCTGTACGGGTTCTAAACGGGAGGGGGAAGGGGATGGAAGAAAAGGCAGATGCCTCTATTTTTATCGTAAAAAAATAAAATAACAACAAAAGAAGCCACTCCTCTAACGTGGCCGCTGCAGTGATCAACCGATATCACAATCCGGAAGTGAGCTGCCATCTATCGGTGAATGTTAGTACTTTTTACCAAATAACCCATCCTTTTAATTGGAAAAAAATTCCATGTCGGACGTAAATATAATGCTGCGTCTAAATTTTACATTTATCGTCTAAAAAACTATATTTAAACCTACAGTTGAATCTTCAATGCTGGAAATTGATGATTAATTGCAGTTTTTGCTTCAAACTATAAAGGTAAGGAACAGTGTTTTGTCGTATTAAGAATTGAATGTATCACATTAAGAAATAATGAAGTTCATCATTTATTTAATGTATGTTTGGAAAAATGCGTATTTTCGAGATTTTATGAAGATCCACTTATTTTAATTTCACTAATTAAACTATTTGAGAATGCAGTATATTTGATTCACTGAAATATATTGTTTAGACTGTGTTTACATTCCTTGATAGCCGGTTTGTTTTGATTAACATATGTGCGGTCGAATCCCAGCCATTGAACCAAATAATGCAGCGAAAGCTCTTTCTTTTTTACCTGATGTATTCATTTTAACGGAATATAATGGTCTGTCAGATTTTGTACCGTTACTTTTTGCACCTATACACGACTACATGTTTTCGCAATGTTTATCCTGTATTTCTGTAGTGTAGTACGTTTAATAGAAGGGTTGCGATTGTTTTCAATATAGGTGTTTGATGAAATAATAATCTCTTTTAATGCAGTTTTTGCCAACATTCGATTAAGCAAAGCTTCGGAATATGTTTTATTATTATTATTAAAATATTTGGTTGTAGTGTATATTTATAAATCTGTTTTTTAATGTTGTAAATTAATATAAGAATAATAGTAACTGTATTACTTATTTTATCGATAGTGGCTTTAAAATTCATGTTTTCTAATTGAGTAACATTTTACTTTATTATTTGGCAAATAATTAATTTGATATAAACTATTGATAAGTTTACAGTGTTGTGTTAAAAGAATGGCTTTTCAAATGATAAATTAATACGAAATTTTTGTTTTCCTGATTTGTCAGTTTTTTAATTTCTATCAGATGAGTTTGGAAATAAATGTTTATCAGTTTCTGCTCTGAAATTTATATTATTAAGTCAAATTAACTTGGCAAGAGTGTATTTTATTTAAAACAATGTGTTACAAACTACATTAGTTTTTGTGATGTGAATGATAAAATTCTTGTAATTTTTGACTATTAATTAATGTTCAGTATTATTACATATAACTATAGAATAGTTATTTTTTACATAATTACTTTTGGCTGTGATTGGTTTTTGAAATACGAATTTAAGGCATATTTAAAAATAATGCTTAAATATTGGATTATGAATAATTGATGATTTTTATTTAATTATGTTAGTTAAAAAAATATATCAAACAAAACATTGTGAATTTTTTTCTCCTTCAAATTTTTTTGATTGATTATAAATTGTGAAAATTTATCAAATTAAATATTAAGAACTTCTTAATATTCATAAGAAACTTTTTTATTGTCGTTTATTAATGAGTTTTGGTTTCTTAACGCTTTTTTGCTAGTATTTTAATAATTTTTAAAATTATATTCAAAACTATTGATTTTACATGAATAGAAATATTTAACTGATTTTCTATATCTAAAAAATTGTAAAAATTCAATTGCGGATTCCTAAGTTACGAGTTAGAATCAAAATCTACTAATTGCCAATTTTTAAAAATGCAGCATCAAATTCTGTGTCCTATTACTCTTTAAATCACAAAACCTAAATTGTGCCATTGGAAGTATTAAAATCTATTCTGTTTCCTTTTTTCGTTCGAAATTTCGTAGAATAATAGTTTTTAATAAAACAGTTCTTAATATGAGAGTAACTAGGTGCATGTCCAGTTTCAATTTGTAAAAAGCTCAGGCATTCGTATTAATAACAATGTAGTACTGCAGTTTCGTTAGGGACGATAAACCTAAATGATAGTGAATTCATAATTGATTCTTGTTCATGTAGTCTTTTATTCTACAAAATTTTGAAACGCTTTTTATTTATCTTTCAATGGTGATTTCTCTTCCCTTTTTTCTCTTTGGTGGCGAATTTTATCTATTAATGCATTTTTGATGTGAAAGTATTATTTTTTAAATATCTGTAGTACATATCCTTGAGAAAAAAGATAACACTACGTAAATATTGATATCCATAGATTATTAGTTTGTTTTCATCTTCTTAGTGGCTTTTCTTATCTGATGTGTAATTCTAGAAGTTTAACTTATTGCGTTATTTATGGGATATCAAAAAGTCTGAAAAGTCGTCTGTTGGATTTTAAACTAATTAATTTTGCAAAAAATATTTATAAAGACATTAATCGTAACTGTATTTGATTATTACCTAACCTAATGCTAAAGAAATTCGTTAGAGAGAGTTTACGCACCATAGTTAATCAAATATTCTTGTTGAACTAAACAGCTTGTCAATAACGTCGAATAATTAATTTTTTTTCTAATTTGAATTATTAATCAATTTATCATAAACAATTTTTTGCCCAAGACGGAATTATTTTGTTTAATTTATTTTTTAATGGTCTTGTTTCTCATTAATATCCTTATATAGAAAATATTGTAAATTCTACCAAGTTATTTGGAATAAAATTTAAGTCTATTGTTTTGTGAACAGTTGGAGAACCCCAAGTTTTTGAGGATTTTACTAATTGTGACTAATTAAAAAATATTATTATGAGATTTTTTGGGACATTTTACGTTCTCCAATACAAGTTGTGGAGTGTTTTGAATCTCATTACTAAATTGAAAATAATAATAATGATAATGACATGCGATCCAGCTTTAGGCAAGGAGGTTTGTTTCCTTAGATATTTTATCTTTATCTCAATTAGACTAAGAAAAAAATTCTATGTAATATATAATTATAGTAAAATATGTTCTGTGATTAGTGTAAAATATGCATGAAATAAAAGTAACTTCTAGTAATTCACGTATTAGATTATATTCTATGTTTACAAAGCAATCATTTTTGTGTTTGAAATGGTAAAAAAAATTTTTCTAGTTGTCTCACGTGTTACTTGAAAATGTTTAGACCTATTTATTCAATTTAATCAACAGGGAAAAACAATAAACTGTTATTTGGCAAGAAATTTATTTGAAAGTCTCCCCTTCCCCTAACAGGTTTGTTCTGCCCCCGCATTTATTCGGGCATGTCCTGTCTGGATTGAGTCTATTAATCCAGACTGTAATCTGGCCCGACAAGTGCAGTATCTACTTACCATATTCATTTCTGCCTGAAAATAGAAACTAAATATATTGTAAATGATTTGCTACTTTCACTTTTGAGTAACTAAAGATGAAGCCTTCTTTAAATAAAACAAAATGCTGAGGTCGATTTCTTTTTTTTTCCATTCTTTTCTTTTTCTTCTTTTATTTTCTTTCTTTTTCTTTTTCTTTTTTTTTTTGCTACTTAGCATTGTCTCGCCCATTCTATTTGAACTTGACCCAAATGCGTCAGAGAAAAAGGGTGAATCCCCTACAGAGGCCCTTGAAAGTGCCGAAAAGCTGTTGAACTTTACAAGTATTAATGATAACTCATTAAAGATAAACGGATATAATGATAACTTATTTCAGATAAGTTTCTGATGAGATGGCATGTTGACACGTCTCTAATCGGCGGTGATAGTTTAAGGAGATTAAATTTCTTTTTTTTCTTCTTCCTTTTAAAACTCTATTTTTATCTTAACTTTTTTAGTGATGTGAAAGTAATTTGTATCTTTTTATATCGAAGATTTATTATGCTTCTGTCCATATACGATAAGGCAGCAGCACCAGCTGTGCGTTTTTAATTTATGATTGGAAAAGTTTTCTGTTGTTTTATTTCTTTACGATCATTATCATTCTGATTTCTTTTTTAGGCTTCTGATATAAACTTTCAAAATGGTGTTAATTGTCCGAGTAGAAAAACCGTAAGTAAACTATTTTTGTATAAATCTTATCATATGTATATATATATATAAATTTATTATTAGAAAGAATTTTAGAATTATGATTAATTAAAAAATATATATGAACATGTTTTTGTTACATTGTATTGATTTTAAGATACTCTTTCTTTTTACTTAAAGGCAATTTGAGAATGCATTTGAAACAATCTGTTCTGACTTTGAGATATTCTTTCTTTTTATTTAATGAAGTTTTAAGAATGCATTTGAAACAAAGCGCGCCAAACTGGCCGGTTACAGTGGGTATCTCTGTCACTCAGCTAATTAAATATACATCGAAAGTTTAAAAAAAAAAAAAAAAACCATCGCATATTAAATTAATTTTTAAAGTAAAAAAAAGAAAAATATTCTTTAAGAATTCCATTTTTTAAAAATCGTTCTCTCATGTTTTGAAAAAATAAAATAAAATAAAAACCATTACACATAAATGAAAAGACTTGAAATGAATAACTTTGATTATTGCAAATTTAATTCGTCCAAAACTAATAATTTTCAAGTTTTTTTCAAAGATGGTATATTGTTAAACAGTAATGAAAGCAATAATTAAATTTTAGAATTAAACATATTTAAAAAAGTAGGAAACTTTTATTGCATTCAGTTCTTATATATTATTCATGCGTATCAGTTAAACCTTAAATTTTATTAAAAAAATTCTTGACATTAAAGATCGTCTGCAAGTATTAAAAAGAACATTATGAATCTAATGAAATTCATCGAAAGTTTTATGGTAATCAGTAAACTTATCAAATAAGTAAACTTTCGATAAACAAAATAATCTCATCTTTTTGATGGAGCTCACTGCGTATTTAAAGCAAAGTGGAATGGCTTTTCTACATTCATCATCATCATTTAGATATCAGAACAGCACTAGAAAATTTGTCGTCAATTAACTCATCAATTATGATTAATGACGGAGTCATAAAAGTTTCCCCTTAATAAAAGTGGGTGGAAATTTGTGATTTAAAAAAGGGGGGGGATGCCGTTATTAGCGAAACTTTGCGTTTTAGTGAATCATAGTATAGGGGGAAAAAGAGAGTGCTACAAGTTTTTATAAGGGTATGAACGAATATGATTTCTGATGAAATAATGTATACATAAGAAACATGTAAACGGTGCTTTACTGTAACTTTAAAGTAAGCATATGTGAAATTCCATGATATCAGAATTTTTTTTTAAAGATAAATTTCAAGTCTTGAAAATTATTTGAATCCAAATCTTCAGATTTTATATCTTTGTTTTCTCTGTATTTTAAAGTGAATGTAGAATATTTATGTAAACTTATGGAAATGAAACGATTCTGAAAATTGGTTCCTTTAATAGAAGAACAAGGAGAGATTTTAAGCATTCTAAATTTCGCATATAAAATTATTTTCATGGTTGAAAGACTATCGATAATAGAAGTTTTAGAAATTGTTTACGTTAATGAAACAAAACAAGTGCATTTCAACATTCAGAAACTGACCTTCACTTTAAAAAAAATCGTCCAGTAAACACATTTTGTAAAACTTTAAAAATAATAACTGTATTTCGATTTTTTGAGAGTGACAGATGCGAAAAAAAATGTCAAATGTCAAGAATTTTGTTTTTCTCCCTATGGTGTTGAACCTTGATTCTTTCTTGCATACAAAATAAGCAAAAAGATAATAATTATAGCTCATTGAATCCGAGAATGGTATTACGTCTGCCAATACTGTAATAGGACTGTCTGTCAATACTGTAATAGAACCGTCTGTCAATACTGTAATAATATAGTAGGATGAGGGAATATTATCAAATTGTAATCAAAATCTATTAACAACAACAAAAAGAATTCCAAATAGTTAAAAAAAAAAAAAAAGAACGTTTGAATAACTGTATTATTAACTTCAACGAACAAAATGGATGAAATCTAGAACATATGAATTTATCACGAGGATTATAGATTTATATCCAATTTCAAGCTGTTGATTAATAGTTTATTCATTCTTTTCATGCGCAAGTATTTTTACAGCTTAGTTAATCAAATGGAATCAGTATTTTTATAAAATGCTTTTTATTTTCTTCACCATGCGACAGAGTTAATCACAAAACGAATTATGACGTAAATTTAATGATCGTATTACGTGGATTACAATGCCTCTGATTTTACAATTTATTTAAAAAAATTAGTGGAAGTGAATTGGAAATTAGATCTTATTAACTTTTAAGTTTAAACATGCTTTTGACAAAATAATTCATGTATTGAAATTCAGCATTGGAAAAAAATCATTTCTTTGTTCATCTTTAAGAAGTAAAAGAAAAAAAAAGTCCTTTAACGAAAATAATTTTAAAAGACTCTCAAAAATGTTTTTGCAATAGGCTGTGTAATTTGAGTAAATCTTAAAAATAACTACTGAATTTTAAAAAGTTTTTTCAAAAAAATGAAGTTTGAAAAAGAAATGTGAATGGTATGTTATTCAAGAAAATCTTCCAGTAAATAATCCAGGATGACTTAAAAAAGATTCAAATATTGAAAAGAGACTATAAAAGATTTACGGATTTTTATTCAAAAAAAAATTAGTCTAAAAAACAAAACTTTCTTTTGAATGTGAGATCTCTTTATTATCCGAAATTTTAATCAATAAATAGATTCTTTGAGTTATAATCACCAGTCTATTCATTTTAAGGATTAGTTTAGAACATTTCGCACCTAAAAAATGAATTACAATTTGTCTTTTTGCTATTATTTTTCCCCTCCAAGGCTATTTTTAAAAGGTTTTTATAAAGCCTCTTACCCAAATGTTAATCTCTCGGAGCGCTGATGTTTTTATCTTCCCTTTTCGGCATAAAAATTTTCCTTATTTTTTAAAAAGGATTTGTTTATAAATTGCTTCTTTTAATTGAACTTTACGACGTTTCGAAGCTGCTTGAGGATTATTTTGAGATAGAATGGGAATATGGATGCGTTATCTTGATGCATCTTATGTAGTAATTACACGTGATTTCATGGTCACACGGCAAACGTAACCGTTTTGTCTAACATTGTTTTATACAGTTGCTGTCGTATTGATTTTTCTTTGGTAAGATTCGCAGTTGATTCCAACGATTGATAATTGCCATATATACCATGTCTGGTGTGGTGTGGTGTGGGGAGGAGGGTGCCAGTTCAGATGTCGTCCTCGTCATCTGACCGTGGTTCAAAATTAAAGAGGTCCGTCCCAAAATAGCCCTAGTATTGCTTTACAACGGGACGTTAATGTAATTAAACTAAACTAAGCATATACCATGTGAATATAAATTGACTTTATGTGCTGACAAGAAAGAAAATGATTGAATTTAGATGAATTTTTAACTATACTTCAAAAAGAATCGAAGGAGGATATTTTTTTTTTCTTTGCAATCACAAGTATTTTGCTCTTATATGTTTGATTTTCAGAAGTATCTCCCTTCTCCATTCGTTTCCTCTTACACCAACACAATATTACATATTTTTTTTTATTTAGTTTCACGCTGTAACGAAGAGAATCGTGTATGGATTTTGGATTTCTTAGTTTAAACTGTTTCTATCCAGATTGCTTTATAGATCTACAGTTTTGGTGATAAAATAAATTCACATTTCATTTATATGATTTGTTACAAAAAGAAACTTTTGATCCAAGTTCCCATAACAAATGGGTACTGAACCAGGGATGAGTCGGTCTCTGATTTGGATCTAAATTCTGACTTGCGGATGAATGAATGAGTTCGACCACCCCCTAAAAAGGGTTGTGTTGTGTATATTCGAGCAAAGTCGTACTTTCACCTTAACAGTGCTCTTTAACAACGAAAGGTGCACACTTTGCCTTTGTGCGAAAGAGCTAAATCTCATTCGGTTTGGTATGACCAAGTGGCATTAGACCGACCGATCGAGAAACTTTTGAAATTTTAGCTTCAATATATTTCAGCCCGGTGGCATAATTTGTATCAGAAAGAATTGTTGATAAAAAGACATCTTTTTACGTTGCGATACAAAAGCAAAGTGGCCAACATTTTCCCTTTAGTTAGATTTTTCTTGTTTTATTTCGAGATTCCGATAGGCATTTTGACGATATTTACTGGGTTAAGAAAGAGAATCTTGGGCACTTTTGCAAAACTTGCATAGGAGATACAGATTTTTTCCCCTTCGCTCATGGCTTTGAAAAACAAAGGCGAAGGAATTTTTAGAGCTTGTGTTGGTAATGACAAAATTTTTTAAAAAATTGAGATTTGGATCAGGCAATGACAACATTTTAGAATAAAGTAGTATAGGCTAATTCCTAAAAATATTTTAATATACTATGTCTAGAATAAAAAAGGCCTTTTAAGGGGTTAATATATTATTGTGATACTGCATCATTTAGTTTTGTTATAGTCATGTATCTCACATTTAATCTTTTTTTTTTTTTTTTTTTTTTTTTTTTTTTTTACCTTTATTTAAAATATCTCATTTTGTCGCTGAAAGAAAAGTTCTGCTTTCAGTTTTTCCATAATAAGGAAAAATCAGATATTTCAGTTCCTTATCTCACACATAATGGTGTGTCTTGAGTTTTTTCTTAAATATTAATTAATATAAATAATTAATTGAATTAAATTCATCTGATAAGCTAAATGAATCAATTTTCTTAAGACCCAATCTTAAAAATATTTTAATATGCGGCTAGAAAAAAAAAGGCTTTTTAGAGAGTTAACATATTAATATGACGCTGTACCATTTAGTATAGTTATAATCATGTATCTCACATTAAATGGGTTTCACCATATCCTTATTAAAAATATGACCTACTTTTACAGCTAAGTGTTTTCTGCCTTCTCTCAAAATAACTCAGGGCATTTAAAACGTTTTTCTTTTTTTGTTTGTTTGTTGTACGCCTAGTTGATTTCTTTGACAAATGCGATAAGCAATCGGAAATAGAGCAATACTTCCAGATCTCGAGTCTATATCCTGTGCCAAGTAGCACCGGTTGTTTGTTTTTAATGACGTCTCGCTGTTTACTTAATAGACTTGACAGATGTCCCTAAAATAATACATAAAAAATAATTAAAAAAAAAAATTCTGAGTAGTTATTGATAGCTAAAAATACCAAAAAACATCGTGATTATAAATAACGAATTTATGTACCAATATCGGCACGGTGTCACAGGATACTGTGAAGATAGGCTATGAAGTGAAATATTATGAATAGACAAAGACATATTATGCCTCGAACTTCATTTATATTGAATCAGAGTCATATTATGCCTCGAACTTCATTTATATTGAATCAGAGTCATATTATGCCTTGAATTTCATTTATATTGAATCAGAGTCTGTTTTGTTTTCATGTTATATTTTAGTTTTCTCTTACATGGAGTTAAGCGAGAAAAAGTATGGCTGTCTTTAAAAATTTCATATCAGTTTTATTTGAATTCCATTTTTGAAATTTGTGTTTGTGAACCTGAATCAAAATGATGACAAACTACCTGATTGAAATTCTGTCTGTGATCTTACCGCTAAAATTGAAGATCAGGTTTCTATTAGGTTTTAAGTTCAATTCATTTAAGTGTTGACTGTCTAGTAATCTGTTCTACTTGTGCATATAGAAAAGAGATAACACAAGAAACGTATAAGCTGGATTAATGAATTTTAGTTTGTGATCTTTATACCATAATTGTTGATTGCCTGACTTTTGACGAAATTCGTGTTGTTGTGGCTTACCCTACCTGACTGACAATAACATTAAACTCGGCTCCATGAGCCCGAACGCCTTGAAACAATGTAACACTGCCAGAACTTAAAAACAGCTGGCCTTTATTGAAACCGATGCAGACTAAGATGTGGGCAGGAGCAGCTTGAGTCGCATTGCATTTTGGACACATGGGATTAAACTTTGTGGCCCGTCATATGATGTTGTACACGAGTGTGTCCTCTTCGAAATCTAGCGAGAGTTTTCTGATCGCGCTTGTTGCCAACCCCAACTAAAACAGCTCCAGGACCACTTTCCGCATACCATTCATGTGCGGGGTCTCTCCTTCCAAGAATAACAGATATTTTGCCGGACCCGCATGGCGATTTCTGAAAAAGTAAAGCAGACACCAAGAGCAGTATCCTTTTTGCTGCCTTTTCGGACCATAACATCAGCAATTTCATTTCCGTGCATATTCACATGCGATTAAGCCCACTGAAAGGTGATCTTAACATTGGCATGGGCCGTGGTAAGGTTTCGGCTTCGGAACCGAAGGGTTTCAGGCTCGAGACTCGGTTCTACCGAAGGACCGTCGTGTGAGGGGCTCTCTTGTACGTTAAATCTGTCAGGCTAACCGTCCTCCCGCTGGTGTGGTTTGGTCTCTTGCACGTTAAACCTCTCAGGCCAAACGTCCTCCCGCTGGTGTGGTGGGGTGTGGAGAGGGGGTGCCAGTTCAGGTGTCGTCCTCGTCATCTGACCGTGGTTCAAAATTACGAGGTCCATCCCAAATAACCCTCGTTTTGCTTTAAACGGGACGTTAATATAACTAAACTAAACTAATTGACATTGGCAATCAAGCGAAAAAAAGCAGGACGATGTTCCTAGTCGAGCGGTCCCCATGCCTCCACCATTCAGATAAAACGAAATTCGTCAATGGGTAAATCTTTTATGTTGCTAGTCTTAGCACAATATCTCAAAATCACTTCTAGAAAAACAATCAGAAGAAAGTGCAACTAAATTTTGAATATGAATTTGATTCCAGAATTTTGTATGTATGCCAAATTGTTGACAGGGATATTCAATTAGAACAGGCACAAGATGTTGTTTGATTATCTTTGTTATACTATGGACACCGCTTGTAGTGACCATTTTAGGTCTGAGCCAAAGTGATCACTAAACCTAAATGGTCAGGGGAACCAAAATGCTTAAAAAAATAATACGAATCTATAAGTACACCAGAGTAGCTGAAAATAATCACAAACAACATCCAGTATATTAAACAACAGAAAAATCGATAAAATATGCAGAAATGAAATATACTCTTACGTATTTAATTTTTTAAAGATTTTATTAATTTATCGAGGTATTTAGTTGTTAAGTATTCGTTAAATAAACTGTTCATATGAATAATGCTCAGCAAAGGATCCATGGATTTTGAAGAAGCATGGTATTTTGAGGATTTTCTTAAGGATCGTAGGGTTTTCAGAGTTTTATGAGCTAGCCTTAATTCAGCTTTTCTCCTCTTTATTACGATTATCCTCATGCTGTATACTGTCAGTTTTTCGAATTAACCGTATTGTTCGTTTTGCAGTTGTTTTCAAGTTTACGTCAGGTTAATCCAGATCTCATAATCTTCTTCCGAAAGATCTGTTAATTTTTCAATGATTATGAGTCGTACTCTTACTCAGTACTAATAAAGCGACAAATTATCTGGTTATCGAATCTTATTATTGGAAGCGAATTATTGATTATTAGAACCATCAAATTTTCTATATATTTTGATACGTGATATTGGCTCTCTGCTATTTTTTTGACTACAACCAAATGTTCATTACTTCCGTAATTTTTGCTAGCAACGATTTCTGTACTTCGAATCATGACAAAAACAACAAAAGTAAAAATGAAATCTACGACCATTTAAAGTTATCATGTGAGAACATTATTTTTTAGTTTATTATTTGTCTTAATTTATTTAAGTCATTAACTAGTTTGAAACAACCACGATGTTTCTCTCTCTCTCTCTCTCTTTCTCTCTTTCTCTCTTTCTTTCTTTCTTTCTTTCTTTCTTTCTTTCTTTCTTTCTTTATTTATTTATTTATATATATATATATATACACTGAAGTGACAAAAGTCATGGGATGACTGTTAATATC
>JAPMOQ010010288.1:1856144-1932921 GCA_026543055.1 Argiope trifasciata
AGAATCAATGTTGAGAAATTTAACTCATAAAGTCAGATTCAACGTACTATAGTCTATATATCGTTTGTTGTTGTCATATTAGTAAGGCCACAAGGGAGGGGTCATATTAGATTAGTGACAATTTTCTGCTGATGGGTCAATTTGATCTTACTGGATCCTCTCTGAAAAACCCCCAATTCCCTTTCACTCCCAGCTAAATAGAAAATAAGTTGAAAGAAATTTCTTAGACTTCCTCAACGTTGAGAAATTTAACTTATAACCGCAGATTTAACGTACGATAATCTAACCGGGTATTCTTCTGGAATTATCGAAATTGCAACTGTATTAATTTTGAAACCAAAATCAATATATCACTCGCTACTACAAATCCGACCCCTTATGCCTTTTCAAAATATTTCATATCCGCTTGTGCATGCAAATCATTAAATTTTAACAAGAATTGTTATTGAAATTTAATAAGAAAAAGATACCTAGATTTTGTGCCAATAAACCAATATAAATCTTTCTCGAATAACAGTCTATTTGCGATTTTTTTAAAAATAATTCGTAGCAGTAATTAAAAATATTATTCTTAGAATTTCTTCAAAACTTATTTTTATTAAAAAAAATCTTTTATCATGTCTTCATTTGACACCAAATGAAAACGAATGTTTAACAAAGCAGGGTTATTGTATGCTATCTAACCTGTCAGTTATGTTTGAGAACTTATCTAAAACAAGATGTAATGATATTGAAAACATGTCACTCACTGTTCAAGTGTCATATCCGGATGTCTTGGGCACCATTTCAAAAGAGTTGTTGAATCAACTCTTTTTGCAATCCCTTTTATTGCATCATTCTTGTAAAATATCAATATTATAATTGATAATAGAGTTTTAGTTATCTTTTTAAAGAATTAGTAGATTATACTTTGCTATATTAATCCTATTTTCGCAGACACCCAAGATTTCACGAGAAAAAAAGTTATTGTACGTAAAAATATTAATATGTGCCATTAAACTATTAAAACCATCTTATAACTATAATTATTTTTTTACAAGGAAATGTTAAACATCTCATTGAAATTAATTTGACAATATTTAGATGTTGGCGAATTATAGAGTTTAAATAAATGTGCACTATATTACTAAATTGAGATTTTTAATGAGAGTTTTTTTTATCTTTTTGAAGAAGTAATAGCTTTTTCCTGCTATATTGACCTATTTTTTTCAGGGACTCAAATTTTGTCTAAAAAAGTATTAATCTGTCCAAAAATATTAAATATAAGAGAAAGACATTAAATTATTTAAACCGTCTTATAATAATAATAATAAATTTTTTTTCCAGAAAAATTATTAAATATCCTATGAATATTGATTTGACAATATTCAGATGTTGGCGAAATTTAGTGAGTTTTTTGCGAGCTAGTTGGCGAATTTTAGAGAGAAGAATATTGTGGCATTTCTGTTATAAAATATAAAATGTTAGAACTTTTTACTTTTACTATTATATTTACTTTTAACAATTTCTGCATTTAAAATTTTGAAAATTTAAGTGAGATAAGTTAAACATTTGCCAATTTCTACACAAATTAATTATCTGTCTTTATATTAAAAGTTTGGAACCATTGTGACCATGCATTAGTAAGATTAAAAATAATCTAAATAAGAGTTATTCTTGTTCAGTAACGCCTTGCACGATGGTATGAATTTAATTTACCATGTTATGATTTATTCTATGCATGATTTAAATTGATAAAGTTTTTCCTGATGTATCACTAATTGTCAAAATGTATTGTAATGACTTTATTTTTGTATTAGATTAAATATTTTTTCATGTTCGTTTATGAATGATTTATTTTAATTTAAAAATAAATTATAACTTCATTTCAACTGTTATTGGTTTAGTCTAAGTACTAAAATCAATAAATAGTTGTTGTTCATAGAATGCGTTACCATTACAAAAACGAAACTGTAGTAAATTTCTTGTCATTTTATGACTTCGTTTTCACGCCTTTCAATTTCACCATTCTGATCTAATTAAAAGCTATTATTGTCATTCGTGTATTTTTAAAAGGAAGTATAAGAGCAAGGAGAAAAAATATCTTTCCGTCGAGCCGGAGTCGAACCAGCGACCTATGGGTCACTGCATTTGCGCCTCTACAGTCCACCGCTCTGCCAACTGAGCTATCGACGGTTACGCTTCTAGCATTCTGTCAGATTTAAAAGCTGCAGTTTATGAAAAATTAACTGCAGATGAACAAATCGTTTTCCATATGTTTAATCAACCGAAAAAATGTCGTCTGCAAATCAAAAATGAAAACGATAATAATAAATGGATTTGAATCATAAAAAGGGGTGATGCAAAATGAAATGTAAAATGGTTGTTATGATTTTTTGAATTAAAAAAATATATTACTGGAAATTGGAAACTTTTTTTTATCATAAAGAACTACTTTCAAAATAACGTAGTTGCAAGACAGCAGTTTGAATAATGAAATATATAGTTTTAAAAACTAAACCTAAAAGGGGTTGCCTTTCTGGTTCTAGAAATGAATTTATTTCTTGCCTTATTTAAAGATATTAGAATAAAATAATATGACTTACTGTCTGTTTTATTGCAATCTTAATAAATAAATTGGAAAAAGAAGTGACTATAGTCTAATAAATTAAAAAAAAAACACATACAATATTTTTTAAATTTGCGAAATTGATTTTTTTTTCTTTTTATATATTCTATGTATGTAGGCAATTTCAGAATGATTCCTGAATTTAAAACGCACTGGATGTATTTCAGAACGCATGTGAATTCGATTATTACGATTGCGCAAAGTATTTGTTATTAACTTTTTAATATCGATGTAAAATAATTAAAATTTGTCGATAAGGTTTATTTTATCTGTGGAATTATAATTTTCTCGGCATGTGTTTAATTTAATGATCGATAACAACAGACATTGTGTAAAGATATAATTCAGATGATGAAGATTCATTTAAATTAGTGATGGGGAAACTACGGCCCGCAGAAAGGTTTAATCCGCCCCGTTTAAGAGTGCCGTCGTGAGAATGTTCTTGAGTGTGAGAATGTGAGAATGAATGTGAAAATTTTCCAAGAATACAATCTTTAAAATTCACTATATCAAACAATAAGATTAAAAAATACGAAATTAATTTGAGAAAACTATCTTCAGAATTTGAAAGGAGATTTCAGGTCTTTAGAAAAGTGGAACCAGAGATTAGTATTTTTGCGACCCCATTCAATGTTAATTACGAAGAAGTTGATGTAAAATTTCAACTTGTGTTAATAGAACTGAACTGTAATACTCTCCTGAAACAAATTTTTCATACAGTGCCATTACTAGAATTTTATAAAAATTTAAGTCCAGATAATTTCCCAAATCTAATTACTCATGCAATGAAGATAATGACAATGTTCGGCTCATCTTATATATGCGAACAAATTTTTTCAACAATGAAGCTTAGGAAAACTTCTTTAAGAAACAGAATTACAGATGAGCACCTTTCATCAATTTTAAGAATTTCTGCTTCGCAAATGGAACCGGACTATGATGAAATTTTGATAAAACAATCTCAATTTCATTTTTCTCATGCACCAGTAATGACACAAGAAAATAAAGTGATAATACTTCACATCAAGAACTACACTAAATTCATTTTATATTTTGTGCTTATAATTTTCGTACCTTTTGCTTTTTTACTATTAAAATAATGTGTATGTAATAATATATGTAAGTGTATGTAATGTATATGTAATAATATATGTGTATGTAATAATATATGTTTATAGAACACATAAATTTTTTAACGATTAAACATTATTCTTTGGCCCGCTACGATCGTCTAGTTATTAGAAATGGCCCGCCTTAAAAAAAGTTTCCCCACAACTGCTTTAAATGTTCTTCGTTTAAAAGTAAGTTCTTTTTCTTAAAAAATTGTGCTAATATTTCAGCGCAGGCTCTTGTGTTTACATCTTCTCTAACAAAAAGATAAATTTCTGCACCATAAAAACTACATGATATATATTTTTAAAATTTTTTAAAATACATGATATATATATTTAAATTTTTTTAAAATACTTGATATATATATTTAAAATTTTTTAAAATACATGATATATTTTTTAAATTTTAAATAAAAGTCATTTTTTAAATTATAATAAACGCATATATTTAGAAAGAAACATGTAACGTATAAACTTATAACATTGATAATCAAATATTGAAGAACAATAGAAAATTATTGAGAAGTATTTGTAACTAAATACACACCGTTAACCACGATTTATTTTTTATTATTATTTATTTCCAGTTTATTTAAAAGAAATGCATTATAGCACAAACAAGCAAAAGTAACATAAACTACTTTAAAATCACATGCATTTTTTTTACTTCTCTCTGTTTTAGTTCTACTAGTGATTTATTTTTT
Source organism: Argiope trifasciata (assembly GCA_026543055.1). Lineage (NCBI taxonomy): Eukaryota > Metazoa > Arthropoda > Arachnida > Araneae > Araneidae > Argiope > Argiope trifasciata. The sequence goes on from JAPMOQ010010288.1 coordinate 1,860,569, forward strand.
ATCACATTAGTTCAATTTATTTGATCAGTAATTTCCTGCACAATCGCTTGTCAAATCGTCTGTTACGAGGATTTTGATAATTGTCGAAAATAAAAAAAAAGTTTTTTAAAGAATTTTAACTTAGAGAAATTGCTTTTGGCATTTTCTACAATTATTGTTATGGTTGGTGATATCCTTAAGGCAGTACACTACGGCTTGATGCAAATTTAACATTTGTTATTAAATATTATTTAGATTTCTTTTTTTTCTTCTGAAATTTCATCTGAGAATTCCATAACATCAATATGAATAGAATCATCTGTAAAAATACATTCCAAATTCTTAAGGTGTTTTAGTAATGCTTCTTTAGTGTTGTAATAATTCAATGTTATTAAAACGTGTATGTTTCATCAAAATGAAAACAGTTGCTGTGGTGACTAGAATCTAGATTCTAGTGATTTTAGCCCATGAAATTAAAAAAAGTATCTGTCTTATTTTTCTTTTGGATATTTGATCGGTTCATCTCACTCAATATGATATATTTTTTCTTTTCATTTCTTTTTTTCTTTTTCACCCCTTCCTTCTCCTTAGGCGATGTCGTGTTATTGATGATTCAAAATTAGTCTTTCGGTAGCCAATTCTTTTATATCGCCAATAATAATATTTTTAACGTTAAGACTAATTCCACCAAAGATTCTTAAAGAATATTTTGTAGTTTTGTGAAAGTAAGGTGCAAATGATGGATTAGAATCTTTAGTTTGCTTATGGAATTAATGCAGTCTTGGTATTTTACAATAAATGACTAGTGAACATAAAAATTTAAATTGTTTATTTGAATTTGTTTATTGAATTGTATAATACAATTCAATAAACCCAAATCTTGACTTTTATTAGATTATTGTGAGAGTTTTAAGTATCGTTATTTATCCTAAATTCTTTTTTTATAAAAAAAATACGGAAATTAAAAGTATTTTCATAAATATTGTAAATTTTTAACAAAAGAAAAAAAATTTATCTGAACAAATTTCGAATGAATAAATAGTTAACATATCAATATTTTTCTTACACTCACAATTTTGAATCTTGTTGCACCGAATAAATGACCAGGTTTTTCGCTTCTAGAGCACGCTCTGAATAATTGGCAATACATCAGCTGCTATTTGGATGTTTTAACTTGCATTAACTAAATTCTAATCAGTAAACGAGTATAAATTCAGAATTAAGGACTATTTAATACCCATCTCAAAGAATTTTTTAAAGAAACACCGTTCTTTTTTAAACAAAAAAATGAATGAAACCTTCATTAAAATTTCAAATATGATCCAGTATTCTTGAGCAAAATTTGAATTATTTGCAGCAAAATATTAAAGTTTGTTTAGTTATATTAACGCCCCATTTTGAAGCAAAACTAGGGCTATTTTAGGACGCGCCTCTTAATTTTGAACCGCGTTCAGATGACGAGGACGACGACTGAGTTTGCACCCCGCCTCTCCAAACTTCCACACTACACCAGTGGAAGGACGCTTGGTCCCAACGGATTTAACGGGTACCGGACCAGCTTACACGGTGGTTTTTTTTGTGTAATCGGGACTCGAACCTGCAGCTCACAGGTCCTGAAGCCGAGACTTTACCACCAGGTCACCGCAGCCCATTAGTAATGAAGTAGAAAATATTTGTAAAAGAGGTTGCAGTTATATTGAATAAGCTGTTGAGAGCTAGGTAACCAAAACCGGCTGTTTTGACCTGACGCTAATGCATATGGATTTATCTGATTGACCGAACCACCGCCACAGCAACATTGGAGGATTTATGGTTGAGTCCTAAGAACTGGGAAATTGGGAAACACGTCCCTTCATCGGCAGGAGATAGCCGACCCCCATTATTTCCACCCACCCGATTGTCGAGAACCAACCACCATCTCGGAACTTTAGCTGAAGTGAAGCTTGAATGTGGGTGTGAGTACTACGAAATGCCAATTGCGAGAATTTGGATAATGCTATAAATATTTGCACTCAACAGAATACCAATACATGCTTATAAATAAACTACTTTTTAGCAGTTATATTTGTAGGAATAATAATGAAGCATAATTTTTTCTACTCCCTTTAGAGAATCAAACTATGGAATGGAGTTTTTTCAAATTTTTCTTTCGTTGTTGTTGTTACTTATGGCACTTCACAAGCTCGCTAACAGAAAGCTGTCAGCGATATAAGCCTAACTTAGCATCCCCTGTTTTTTTCAGTAGTACCACGACTACGACTTAGCTGCTTCATGCTTTCACATTCGCTTGCACAACCCCTTTTCACACTACTCACAGATAGAACACAGAATAACAACCATGCCTGACCCGGAACGCCCAGATCATGGGGAAGGCACTCTACCATTATGCCAGGGCACCGGCATATTTTTCTTCTTTAACTAGTATGAAGCAACAACAACAACAACAAAAAAAAAGATTTATTTTATAGAATATTATTCCTCTTATAAAATCATTCATTATGTTTATTTTGGTATAATTTTTTTTATTTTCATCCCCTTTTTTTTATACCGGTTTGAACGATATAAAAAAATGTCGTTTTAACAGCATTAAGAGATATTCTTCATTATTATTTTTATTTTCGTGATCGCATTTTTTAAAATGAACACTAATTCTCCCCTCCCCCTTTTTCATGGTTTATAAAGACTGCCGTTTGAAAATATTCTCATAACTTAGTTTTGTTGAACCTTCTGCACTCTTACTACTGAAATTAAAAAGATAATTCAAAATTCTCCAATTTCCGCCTCCTCTAAGCAAACATAATCTCCTCTAAACCTGTAAGTTAAAATTTTTCGATAATTGCTATCTATTAAAAATTAAATGTTGAAAAATGATTTTAAACCTGTAATTTCGACTCCATTTTTCAGTCTAGTGCGTGATATCTCTTAGGGAAGTTGCTATCTGTAGTATCTTATTCCAAACTTATTCCATCTTATCTTATTCCATCCTCATAGACCCGACCCTTATGAAATTAAAAGAGAGAACGTTATAAAGGAAGTTAATAGTAGGTTTAAATTCGGGATGGTGTTAATGCCACTTTAAATAAAGTATATAATAATATTTCGAATAATAGTTATTTCAAAATATGCAATATTTTAACCTTTTTTAGCGTAAAAATTGTTTAAAAAAAGAATAAAATTTATTTAATTTGAAATAAAGAAAATTGAAAGTTTTGATTATTGTTTTTTGTTGATAGCTTAAAAAGCTGTTTTTGATTTTTATTTCTTCAAATGATATCAAAATGGGAAAAAAAAACCCGATTATTCAGCGCCCATATTTATTTCATTGTAAATTTGCTTGGTATGGGAAGAATTCTACACATTTTTTTAACATGGGTTTTATTCGAATAATCTGACGGATTAGAGAAAACCTGCTTGACTTCTGTGAGGCGAACTTTCTCGTTTGGCGAGATGTTTACTTGGCGTAGTTTTTTTGTGAACGTATAGACAAGTATTGTTATGCATAGTTTTCTACTCCTACTCGTTATTTATGTTCGAGACAAAACAAATAAAAAGTTTTCAAAACTACTTAAAATGAATTTATGTACATATACTTTACTGAATAACAAAGAAAAGTTTTTTAAAGAGTATCGTTGTTGGTATCATTTCTATATTGAAGTATATTTATTTATTTATTCATAATTTCGTTTTTTGGAATTCCATATTTATTTGCGTAGCTTCTTCATTTCTTTTGATCTAAATGAAAAATGTATTACATTAAAATTAATGTATTAAATTGAAATTTGGAATCAACGTTTTATTCATGTAGATTCATTTATTATTATTCATTTGATAATTTTTAATGGCCTTATTTTGTTATTATTTTGAACTACATGGATGTTTTGTTCGAAAAAAATCTCATTTATTACTATTATTAGTAGAAATAATTTATTTTTTGCTAATATTTTTATTAATCCTATTCTTATTTTACAACGCAGTCGATTTTTATAATTTTATGAAGAAATAATTCAGTAATGTTCGCACTAAATTCATTTAAAAAGAAACAGTGAAAAATTTTAAATACTTCATTTTCCAGAACAAAAAATTTTTAGTAATAAAAGTAATAATATTCAAATCAAAGCAAATGAAGAAAATATTGATAGTCATACTCTCATAAAAACATTTCACACGCAAAAAAATCATTATTACTTCCATAGAATTTGAAGAATTCGTGTGAATGTTATGTTTGCTTTCTTGCTTATAAGCAAATATAAATGTCAACACATTTCAATTTGCATGTTGAATTGCATGCTCAATGTTATTTTATTCCTCTTTTTCCGATAAAAGCAATTTATTTTACAATCTGTATCAAAATTTAATGGGGAAAAAATATAAATTATCGGATGGATGCATAATAAAATTATTTTTTGTTTTCCTTTTGTTATATTCATACAAAAACTTTCAAAAAATTTGTTTATTGTTACGTGAAAAGAATATGAATTAATATGAATATTTTACTCGCTTCCGCATATTTAAGCGAAGGAAGGGAGACTATATTAGATGTTCATTTTATTATTATTTTACTTTTGGCAACGAAAATTATTCTTTAAAGAAACATCTAACTGCAATTTTTATGTAAATTTACTATTATTTCTTTTTTTTCTTATGTTAGATGCTTTTAAAAGTATAGGTGAATGAAAATTGTCATAGAATAATAAAGTATCGTTTTCAGAGAAAAAATAACTCCTTTATTTAGATATACTATTGAATTGAATACACGATCGATTATAAGAAATCTAAATTATCTGTTTAAAATATTAATTGATTAATTACTTAAAATATTAGAGAAACATCTCTATGTTTTAAAAATAATAGGAATTAAATTTTATTTGCTATTACATAACAATGGAGACTAAATATGTGACAGGTTTTAGCATACTATTCGTTTCAATTTCTCTTCTTATTTATTATAAATAGTTAATTTATAAAAAAGAAACATTACACATTAAATTCCTAAAAATTAACATAATATTTTAAATTTAAGAATTTATTTTCAATTCGGAAGCTGTATAAAAAAGTTCATTATTAAAACTGTTTGTAACGTACTTAAATGTTTAATACGTTATTTATTACCCTTTATAATGGTAATTGTCTTGCAAAATTACTGGTTTCGTCTGAAAATAGCACTTGTCTAGCTTGAAATTGTGTAAGGAATTAATTAATCAGACTCTGTAATTAGGAATTAATCATATCGATTAAGGAATTTAAAGTTATTACCTTCTGACAAATGTAATTTTTGGAATATATACTATGAGAGGCGTCCCTATTAAATTGGTTAAGGCGAATTTGTGAATAAAATTTTTATAAGGAAATTTTAAAATTTCTTAGTTTTTGAATTAAAGGACATTATTAAAAGCGTTAAAAGCGATTCAAATTTTAATTTTCTCTAAATCCAAGTTTTTTACCCCCAAGGAAATATAGAATTTTTATCTAGGTGTAAATGTGATCCACTAACTTTCTTAATTATTAGACAAAAACTTATGAATGTGGTTAGTTTCGATTTAATTTGAAATTGTTCATATTTTGAATTATAAATAAACTCGTGAATTAGCATGATAAAAATATCAATGAAAAATTTGATATAAGTAAAACATTTATATCTCCACCAGTGATAAAAAAATACTTCGCTTATTAATTTTGATTCTCTGGCTGTAACATGATTGATTATCATCATTATTGTTTTACGAAGAAAGAGCCAGTAAAACAATCAATGTGATTCAAAACTATCCGCAAAAAAAATCTTACCATATTACATAATTGTGCGAAACAAAGAAATTTAATTAAAATTAAAATAATTAAAATTGATAATTGATAATTAATAATAATTAACTAATAATTAAAATTGTTCGACATTTTTTTCATCATATGTAGAATCAGATGACTTCATGTCTGAGTTTTGACTTCAGTAAATAATGGATTCAGGACTATTTCCACTTAAAAAGATTTTTTTCTCCTTGTGTATATGAAATCCTTCTCCCACTAGTGTGGTGTGGAAGTTCGGAGTAGAGTGACTGCTTAAATTGTCCTACTCGTTATTTGACGATGAATCGAAATTTCTAAATCCATCGCAAAAAGGGGACATTAATGTAACTAAATAAGTTTGATTGAATTTTGTCCCACATTTTAATCATTATATTTTACAATAAAAGAGTTATTTTTCATTTTAGTTTTCTTTCTACAGTTGCTTAGAATCCATACTTCACAATTTTTTTTGATGTAGTATTTTGATATTCAAAATGTTTTGTTTGTTTTGACGTAAAACATTTTAAATGAATCATACTTCTTATTAGCTGGTTTATTAGATGAATGCTGAATCTCTTTGTTATTTGCACTTAATAAGTTTTGTAGAGAAATACTATCTATCCTTCTGTTAAGTAAAATGAAAATATTTGTATCGCTACAAATATATTTAAATCTCTTTTCTTGTTTACTCATATTTTGATGATGAATCCCTATTTATATATATATATACATATATTTCTAAGCTTGAATTCTAATGTTATAGATTAAAATAAAGTTTTTATGCTTTACAAATGTTCTTACTCTTGAACTTACCATTTAATTTCTAATCCTCCCTTCTTTTGTTTTTAGTCATAACAAATTCAGATTCAATTTAAAAAGAAGTCGTAACTGAAAAAGTTTACATAATGATAGATTTCATATACATCGCACCAATTTTACATCTTTCTACACGAATAAGAAACTGCGGACGCTGGTCTGTGTAAGATGTTGGATAACATGAGGAGTAACATTTATCACATGATTTAGACATGCGATAAATTGACTATTAATTACAATGTAATGATAATTTAAGTATATTATATATTTTATGCTTTAGATTTCGAATTATTCATTATTTGACACCGGAAATATTTGCCTATCCAGTTAAGAAAAACTGAGTTGTTAGAATTGATTTATATGTTCATGAATCTAAAATATATGATCTTAAATTTTTGTTAATTAATTTATATTCCCATTAGTTTTATTGTTTCTGAAAATATTATTAGTTTTTTTGTAATCATGTGTAAAAAGTATAAATTTCTCTCTACATATAATTTTACATTTAATGCCTACAATATCTTTATATTTTGCTTACTTTGTCATAAATCTATTTTAAATAGGATTTCGCCTATATTCGAAATTGTATCTAAATTTTGTATAACCTAAAATTATAATAATAAAACAAAACGTTACTTAAAAAAGTTAATTTATATTTGGATGTGCTAGGGAAGATGTTTTTTGTAACCATTGTGAAAAAAGTGTAAATCACCCTATTTATTTTAATGGCTACAATATCTTTATATTTGGCTTGCTTTGTCATAAATCTATTTTATACAGGATTTTTCCTATACATGGAATTATTTCGAAATTTCGTATAACGTAAAAAATAAAATAAAATAAAACACTCACGCTACTTTAAAAAAATTAATTTATATTCCTAAAAACTTTAGTGCTAATGAAAGATTTTGGTAACCATTGTGTAAAAAATATAAATTACCCTCTTTATATAATTTTACATTTAATGCGTGCAATATATTTATATTTTGCGTACTTTGAATCAAATCTATTTTACACAGGGTTTCGTCAATATTTGGAATTATTTCTAAATTTCGTATAAATTAAGAAATAAAATTACGAAAAAAAAAAATGCAACTAAAAATTTAATATATTTGCAGATAAAAGAATAGGCCAGATGGGAAGAAAAAAAAAATATTTAAAAAAATGACCCACAGATACATTGCCAAATGTGGTAACCTGTTCAGGTAGAGCAGAGTTTCTTTTCAATCGTCTGTCATTTAGGTTAGTGACTTTACTGAATGCGGTCTCGCACTTTTAGATTCTTTTTAAACTTCTTAAATTCTTTGCTTGTTTATTTCCTTCCTCGGTTTCTGTCGCTATGGAGACGGCCATTCGGAATCTCTGTCAGCTGTGAGTTTGGATGAATTTTATATTATTTTCTTTTATCCTTAATCAGTTTAGAGAAATGAATTTATCTGTCAAAATATGTTAATGATTTGTTGAAATCGTATTGTTATTAAAACTATGAGATTGGGCTGACCCTAGTTAAAAGCTTTTTTAATAATACAGAAAAATCGTTTGCATTAAAGTTTACGCAGCAAAGAATTCGCGAAAAAAGATCTATCTATCTATCTACATCTATATATATGTGTGTGTATTTCTTTTAAGTATTGTATCTGAAGACACGTTGTGGATTTAACATAAAATGAAAAAATTGTTACCAAAAAGTACCGAATATTTGATTTTTATGCAATGTTATAAACATACATTAAAATAAAAAAATTTGCCGTAAAACTTGGCAGATGGTAATTCTACATTATTTTGTATTGCAATTTTAAATGGATATAAACTATCTTTTTATCCTATGCTGATTCCAAATTAAAATTTTCTAATGATTATATTATTTTCCGCAATTTTAATTGCCATTTCCTTTAATTTAGCAGATTTCTATATATTGTTAAAAAAGTGAGATTTTTAATGCAAAGTTCTATGGAAATCCGAAATTAATTCTTCATAAAATCATCATAGTTATTTTTGAAATGGAAACTCAAATTATATTTCATTTTTGTTTGTTTTTGTTGTCATTTTTCTAATTAAATGATCGAATTTCATTTTCTTTGAAATAAGAAAGAAATATATATAATAAAATAAAGCCATTAACAAATTTTAAATTAGAAATCTTTTGTGTGTAAAATAAAAATTAAAAAAATATTATTCTTGATGGGTAAAATAAGAATTATTTACAAATTTTTTCAGTGTGCAACTTTTGAATTGAACTGGCATAATTGATTACTCATCAAAATATTTTTAAAATAATTCTTATTTACCTGTAAATATTTTCAAGACTGAAAAATCTACAGATAAAATATGAATTATTTTATCTTAAATTCGTCTTGGAAAAAAAAAAAAAATTCCTCAATTCTTTTCACTCCCGCAGAAAATAATGTATATTTAGAATGTTTCTAATTGAAAAAGTTTTTGTGATTATTATTTATTTATTTTTATCATAAAATTTATTTCCATATTTAATATAAAAAGGTAATGATACTCTATTACAATAATAAAATTAATTGAAATCTTAAAATGAATAATATTATAATTGCCTTTTTCGAGATGATATTATCTTTATAATAGACAACTTCCTGAAATTATTGAAGCATCATTTTGTTACAATTGTTTTGTTTAATTTTATTTATTTATTTTTTTCTTATCAAAAATTTACTGAATTTTTTTTATCATATTGTTTAAAGGAAAGTAGGAAGTTATTTTAAATTGAATGTCAAGATTGTTTACTCAGCTTCCGCCTACAGCTGAAAAAATAACATCAGTCCTAATACCATATTGATTTGAGCAGAGTTTATCTTTTGCAAATAATGGGAAAAATAACATTATATAGCTATTTCCGAATATTTTTATGGATAATTCTCATAAAGGATATTTACATCTAGCCAAGTTCTATTTTATTTTTAGTATATGAAAGAATTACAAAAAGAGATTTTTGTAATTACTGAGCTTAACGATTAGAAATCGTTCTTATACCATAAAAATTCTTTAGCTTTAAAATGAAGTATTTCTATGTGTGAACGTTATTGATATAAAAAAAAAATTACGTTGTAGCGAATTCAAATAAAAATTGCTTTATTTGTAGAAAAAAGATCATAGTTAAGAAAAGAAAAGAAAACTATAAAAAATTGTCTTTATTTTTGTAAACTTATATTATTACATCATCTGATAATTTGAATAATTAATACAAACAGGAATACCGTTTTTAAAAAACAATTTTAAAAGTTTAGTTTTTCTGAAGTTTACATAATAAAATAGTATTACAACATGATCTATCACGGTAATCAAGTGGGCATTGAGTATTGCGATATGCTATGAAATAGTATTACAAATGTAGAAATTTTGATTAGGAAACTTTAAACATTATTTTAATCTGTAGAACTATCTATAATTTAATATATGAAATACTACATCTATATAAAAATTATGATTTTGATTATTTGTTGGCAACTTTTATATAATTTTTTTGTTTATTTTATTAGTGAACAATGCAATTTTAATAACTTTTTAATATGTTTCGCTTAATTTGAATTATTATCATATATTTATTCTTCTATTAGTTTTTTAAATAATTTTAAAATTTTTTATTACTTTTCATTACTATTAAATATTTTTATTTGTTATTATGATCTGTTTTATACATTTTATATTGTATAACAGTGGAATATTTATTATCTATATTTTATATCACTAATATGACTACACATAAAGATTATTGATTTGGTAATAAATCCTGAATTTAAAATGATTTAATCAAAAAACAATTTAATTAAATGTTTGTTTTGACTGGACAATACCCATACAATCGTTAATTGTAATAAGATTATATTAAAAGGAATATTATTTCTTTAAAATTTGCATTGAGTTTGAAAGCTGAATACATCAATTCAAAACATTAAAAAATATTAAAACTTTTACAAAACACTTTATGTTTAATATTTCTACAGAAATAGTAAAGAAATTATTCTAATTTATGGTTTGTGAACTTTATATTGGCAAGTCAAACATTAATATGATAATAATATTAAAAGGACACGAGTTACTGTGATGTTTTAAATACAACTGCATTTTCAAAAATATGTATCTATACTAGATAGTATCGTGACTACCGAAAGTTTCTAAATCCTTTCATGTCTGCAGTGAGAAAGCTCATTGTACTTTTACGCTTCCGGTTCTGAAAACATCTTGATTAATGTTCGACAGTATGTGACAGGTAGAATAGAATAGAATAGTATAGTTATTATTATGATAGCAAGAATTTTAGTTTTTTGGTCTACGAAGCGAAATCTTTTGAAAGACGATTTGGATTTTTATTTTGAGACTTTTTTTAATAAAATAACATACACATACAAAAAAAAAAGATTTTCTGAAAGACGTTTTGTAAAGTTAAAATTAATTATTTATTTTGGATGTATTTGTTTAAAGATTTATTTTGGATATTTTATAAAGAAAAATTTGTTTAATATCTAACAGCAGTTTTTTCTTACAACACGGCGTTTGACATTGAAGACAAATATATAAGATATTTTAATATGATTGATTTCATATTGATCGTTTTATATATTTGATTAATATTTGCTTAAAATATAGATTTTGCTTGTATACTAAGAACACAACTATATGAAAGATTATATTTGTTATATTAAGACAATTTTCTTGTAGCAGAAAGTTTCTTGCGGGACATTTTTTAAGGTTAAAATGTCAGTTATGTACTTATATTTGCTTTGGATGTATTTACAGTAGATTTATTTTGGATCTTTTATTTAAAAAATTGTATTTAATTTAAAATGTTTTGCTTGGAACAGTGCTTCCTTTGACAATGAAATCAAATTTGTAAGGAATCAATATACTTGTTTCGTATTGATCGCTTTTCATATATTTTTTTAATATTCTATTAAAATATAGATTTTGTATGTGTATTATGAAAACAACCATATGAAAGAAGTTTATTTGTTATATTAAGACAATTTTCTTGTCCCAGAACTTTTAAGTTCTGGTAATTCTACTTAATTTAATAACACTGAAAATCAGTTCTATTTAATCTTTTATATGTCTTATTATTTTTTCCCGTTTTTTTTTTTGTGTTTGAAAGAAGTTTTTTTGTTATTTCGTTCTTTTATTACCGTTTCTTCTTCTTCTTTTTTTTTTTTTTTGCACTTTATTCAACAATTTTTGTTAAATTAAAGAGGATTTTAATTTATTCTCATTTAGTAAATGATTCTTTGTTCTTATCACACTATGCATTATAAAAGCTGTAAATGTTTTTCATGATTTTAATGTAATAAATATTGGATCCAGTAAAAAAACCCCATTTAATTAGAAGAATATATAATTTTTTCTTCTAATTTTTTTAAATTCATTTACAGTTTAAATTGTTAATGAATAAAATTTTTAATTCAATTACAATTTGACACACACACACACATGTATATATACTAGATAGTATCGCGTGTATATATATATATATATTTCTTTTACATTTGATTACTTTTTTATACATTTGTATCAATCGCAATCAAATATTCAATATCCTTTCTGTTCTTTATAACACGGCACAAAATAGCCATCTCCTAAATTTCCTCTGATTAATGAATGTTCCTCCATTAGCTGATACCGCTCTCTTAAAATTCCGAATCAATAGATCAGCTGTGTTCATTTCGAGATCAAGTTAGTGTGCTACTGCTGACAGGGTCGTTGGAACACTGCTGGAGGCTTGTACGAGGCACGCTTTGCTGCATTCGCAAATGCTCTTATGTTTCTGCTCGTATGAGTATTGAATTTCAATTGAATGCCAATCGCATTCTGAATTACGCCTTAAGACCTCAATCCCATTCACATATTACCATTACCAATTTCTTGACCTATTCATTATGGTAGCAGTAATAATCTCTTTACTTTCTTTTAAAGGGTTTTATTTTTATTTTATTTATTTTTATACTTCTGTTTGTTGATTTGTGATTGACAGATTAGGTGTATGTTGTTCAGCGAGTTATTATTTTTTAATGCCTGAGTTCAAATCAAATTTCAAACGATCAAGAAGGCTCAAATTGAAACAGTGTACAGAAAATTGTCCGAAATGCAATATCGTAGTGAATCTGTTTCAAAAACTTTCATGTACCTGAAAGTAGTTTAACGCAATTAGTAATTAAAGTTTTCAAATTGGAGAAAAAATAACGCTATTATTCAGTTGATCCTTTTCTTGTTTTTGCCCTCACAATAATGAAGATATTGCAGTTGTCAAAAAGAAAGAAAAATAGTCACTGCGAATTTCTCTGTTTTAAATATACTAGATTCGTTAAAAAAATTCGTTAGATTCGTTAGAAATTTCGTTAAAAAAAAAAACGAATTATTTTTGTCCATCGTTCATTATATGAATACTGCCACATTGAAACGAAACATTGCCGAGTCTGCATAGCTGAATAGTTATGACGCTGGACTCAGTCAGAAAATCATGTGTTTGAATCCTAGTAGAAAAATTTGTTTTTCCTTTATTTCGTGTTCCAGAAAATTCTCGACCTTTCTTTAATTTACAAGATAAATGCTCTGGACTTTTCTTACTGTCTCCAGAAAGGTATTCTGGAACTCTCCCTACTTGTATAAAAGCTGAAGATCTCTCAGTCACAGTGTTCTTAATTCAGAGTTGAGTTAATAAATTGATTTAACTCTAATTCCTGTGTCTTATTGAGTTCAATCTATGTGACAATACGATAACTGAAAATTGCAATAATAGATGAAATTTAAATTAGTGTTTCGTACATTAAAGAAATGTAATTGTATAAATTTCGAGCGAAATCTCTATATAAGTACACTGGACGTACTGCATTATGAAAGTATATTTAAGTTTTTTACCCATGTGCATTATCAATTCCACTGTCTTTCAGTCCTTATCTGTCTATACAAATGTTTTTAATTGTTGCAGTTATTTATCTCTGTCGTTAATGTCGAATAACAAAATCTTGATTCACTATTCAAATTTATATATATTGTAATTAAATTACTGGCTTATTAATCAAAACATATAATGATATAATTTAGAAATAAATATTTGTAAATGGAAATGCAGATAGTTTTAAACGGAAAAAAAAAAAAAAAAACACTCTTCCACGATGGAGAGGGATATATTGAGTTCAAAGATAAGAAATTGTCGCATAAGAAAATGTGTCCTTTCCCTAGTTACATTTTAAATGATTTTGACTTGTTAACGATTTGAATCCATGGTGTGTGATTAGTAGTAATTTATGTTTCGTACATACATCCTCATGACGGAATCCATTCTCTTTATAATTTTTAAAAACAAAATATATTTTTGGAAAATCAGCTATAATTTGCCTTTTAGATCAAACGTTAAGTATGAGATTTCATATGAGAATAATAAAGTGAATATATTAAATTTGAGTTATGGAATAAAAATCGTTTGGGAAAATTCGTTGGTGTAAAAAATATTAATTTGTTAATTTTTTTTATAACTCTTTAAATTTTTGTAAATATTTTTTTTTTAAATCTATTTTTGACTTTTAAATACTTACGATGTTTTTAGTTCTTATAATTGACATCCAGCTACCTCCTTAAAAAGTTACTTGTACTTTTGCATTTATTCAAAATTAATTTTTTGCAAATTAAAAATTTAGCTATGCAAAACAGGATAAACCACCGTTTTGATATTATATATAAAGATGATCCTGATTTTACATTTATTCGCATTTCATTCACGCCCACAGTTGCCAAGACAACGATTTACGTCTTTCGACAGGGAGACATCTGGTAGCGGGAACCATTGATTACTTATAAACATCCGCTGAGGTGGTGGAATTGGCATTCTTGACAAGCAAATCCCTCTATCGATTATTTGAGGAGTATCGGAATTTTTCTTGCTTCTCTTCTAAGATCAGAACGATAATATTCCCTAATTATTGATTTGGGTTTTGTGTGAACAGTTTAGAAGAATAAATAAAATTTTCAGCCCACCTGAATAATACTACAACGTCAGTGAGGGTAAGAATATGAATGTTGTGGTAATATAATTTAGTTGTCAAATATTGTGGAAATATGTCTCGGTCCTTTTTCGAGTAAGTACAAGTCGTTTGTTTACGTTCTATTTTTAAAAAATAATATTGTCATACGAACACTTTTCGATATCTTCTGAAAAACTGAAGAGAATATCGGATTCTTATAACTATCGAACTTCTTGCCTTCTATGTGAGCATTTCTGATTTGATTCCCGGTATTTTGAACTAAGATATACAATAAAAGCTCCTTAATCGCGCTTTCTTCATTCGCGTTTTCACTATTCGCGGATTAAAAAAATGCGACCCAATTCCTATATTCTCGGGTAAAAATTTCTTTATTCACGGATCTAATAAGTACATGCATCATAATAAAAGGATTCCAATAGGTATCCAACCCAGTATCCGTTGTAAATGCCGTCAAATGGACTAATAAAAAAGGAAAATAGATCTTATTACAACTTTGTCTAAAGTATGTTGTTAAATGCAAATTGCTAACGTAGCCGAAATCACGAATGGAATAGAACGAGATGGGTTCGAACAGATAGAATCAAGTGACATTCAGGAATTGCTTGAATCGCAAGATGAAAATCTGACTGAAACCGACTTGGAGGAAATGTTAAATTCACAGCCCATTGAAGAAGAGGCTTCAACAAGCACTGGAAACGTGACATTTCATTTGAAAAATCTTAGTGAAGGTTTAAGAATGGCAAATGAGCTTTGCGATTTCTTAATGAACGTCTATGAAACGAAGTCGTATTTTTAAGAGGCAAATTGCTAATGCGACTGCTGCGTACCAATCTGAATGGAAGGAGCTTTTAAAAACTGCCAAGCAAGAGAAAATTACAAAATTCTTCAAACCATTGCCTAAGCCTTAAGATAATTAATCAAAATGTTCAAAAACTTCACAAATAAATTGATTTTTTTATACATTTTTTTTATTTTGTCACCTACGAACGTATCCCCTCTAATCCCATATAAATTACCATTCCGTATTCACGGTTTCTGTATTCGCGGCATATTTATGGAACATATACCCCTCGAATAAAGAGATTTTATTGTATAATCCAATGTCTGTATGTCCAAGATCCCAAGACAAAGTTCCGGTGTGTTAGCTCTCAGTATACTTATTATTTACCCTCTTCTCCATATCCTATGCAATAGCTGTGGAGATTTTGCTTCTTCTTATCACTGGTATGAAAGAAAAAAAGATTGTAAGAATTATGTTATAAAAAAATATTTTTATCTTGCATGAAATATGGATATGGCCACAAACTCAATGAAGGCAGAAAAGGTATTTTTTTAAGAATTCACTTACAAATTCTGAACGAATATTCTTTTTATTAGAACAGCCTTTGGAAATGGCATGAAAATGGTAAATAAAAACATAGTCCTTGAGTTAATTAATCAAATCAGAATATTATTTAGGTTCTGTTCTTACAAATCTTACAATACGTCAAAGATCATCGTCATATTGGAAAATAAAGTTTTCTTATCATTCATTATGATTTGGATCATTTAACTCCAATTTTCCGACTGGGATTCTCATCCAACTGTATTCAATCATAAATCAATATACTGAATTTTATGTTTATTTATATCTTTAAAAATCAGTATTTTTGAACTGTTGGAAACATGCTTTGCAATAGTTCGATAGAACATTGATAACCATAAAGTTCCAACAGTAAGCAAATTTTTTAACTCTTTTCTTTTATTAAGTTAGGCGTTTTGTAATATGTAGTTTTTTAAAATTCAAAGTGAGACATTTTTGATTTTGTAAAATAAATATTTTATTCTTCAAATCGATATCACCTACTAATTTATAAGGATATTTTGTAAGCCCTAAAAACTGATAAATTTAGTTACATGCTGGTAATATTCTATCCACATCTGTAAAGATAAAATAAATAAGTATCAATTATGTTATTAAATATAAATTATTTAATATTAAATATAAATTATTTAATATTAAATATAAATTATTTAATAATTACCTAGTGTCGTTGTGCTTGCTATTATGTGATATTTCCAAATTTTCTTTTGGAATATTAAGAATTTTTTGCATAGTATTTCTATTTATAAGAAAAGGAGAAAGAAAGTCGTGCATATTCTTTTAAATAAACTATGCTAGTGTCGAAAACATACTATGTAAATGTAAATGATAACAATAAAATTTTGTAATTTGTCAATAAATTAAAACACCATGGCGCATCCTAAACTGTATTCACAGTCATTCAAAATATTAGTGTTTTTATGTACCAGGTGTAAACTTAACCATTGTGGAAACTAAATTGTTCCTTTCTCTTCGTTATTTCAAAATCATATTTCGCAGTCATTTATGTTTATTTCTTTTTGACAGTTCACGATCGTGAACAAATGCATATTAATCTGTCCATGTACTTATATTTTGTAAAGTAGTGGACGAAAAGACATTTGTCTCCAAAAACATCATGGTGCAGAAAATCCTTGGGTTGCTAAGATCCTAACACAGAATAATTTCTACGTATGTTCACTGCGCATCTGGAAGTATCACTTAACTGGAAGATTTGGAGAAAACATTCTTCTCGGAATTCCACTGGGACTAGTCCATCCCTTAACCTAGGAAAAATCAATAGTTGGCTCTCTTATCTTTCCTCCATTCCTATTTCTCTAATTTTATTTGTTTCGCTTAAATATTTGAGCTAGGGAAATGTTTCCGATTTAGCAAGTGTAGTTCTAAAGGGTTTTTGTTTAATTTTTCCTATAAAACTGTTTAGTAAAACATGGAAGAATGAATCTTTGAATCTATCATTGAAGAATGAATAGAGGGTGGGGGGCTTCATTTTTTGAATTTGAGAACGTAGTTAATATTTTACATATTCTTGTGAAATATTTATTTTTAAGAAAGTGCGTCCTCAGCTGCATTCTTTTAAGTGTAAATTATTAATTCAATTAGATAAAAAACATTAATTGTTTACATTGAGTTTAAGAATTTTTATTTAATATGTTAAAAGAAATTTCTGCTTTTTTATTTACAAAAAGTAGTAATTTGTAATCAAGAAAATTCGGTGCTGAGATTTTCGCGAACTTTTTATTAATCTTCTAGATTCTTGAAAAAATATTTTTGAAATTAAGTGTTCTTGCAAGTGAACACTATAACTTAGAAACTCTATAATAGTGCCGAAGCTGCGGTGGCCTGGTAGTAAGGTCACGGCTTCGAAAAAGGAGGGTTGCAGGTTTCAGGCCCTATTCCATCGAAGAACCGCCGTGTAAGCGGGTCTGGTGCACATTAAATCAATCGGGGTCAAACGTCCTCCTGCTGGTGTGGTGTGAAAGTTTGGAGAGGGGGTCCCAGTTCAGGTGGCGTCTTCATCAACTAACCGCGGTTCAAGATGACGAGGTCCGTACCAAAATAGCTCTAGTGTTGCTTTAAAACTGAACGTTAATATAACTAAACTATAATTTTGCCAGATTAATTTTATATATAGTCTTTAAATGAAAGTTATAAATGTTTAGCATTATTTATATTCCACTTAATTAATTATTCGAACAGCCAGATATAAATACTTTCTTTGAGTACATTTCACTCAAAATTTGACAGAAATTTTATAATTTGGGGTGCAGACCATGTATGTCACGAGATGAATAAAATAACTCCACCAAAATTATGTTTTTGTTATCGTGTTCGCAGACAAAAGGAACTCAAAAAATATTTTTGTCAAATTAAGGAAGATCTAAAGCGTGGAGATTCCTCAAAATTCGAGTTCGAATTTTTTTGGCGATTACATTATTTTCTCTTTGTACAATTCAGACGGAAAAGGGAAAATAACTTTTGAAATCTTCTTGAGTTTTGAGTTTACGATCGCTACTGAACAAAAATTTAGTGCCGAATTCTGTTGTTGTTGGTCCTTATGGCACTTTACAAGGCCGCTGACAGAAAGCTGTCAGCGATTTAAGCCTCAATTATCGTCCCTTGTTTCTTTAGTAGCGCCAACTAGAGTCAAAAGTACAATTTAGTACTTCATCCTTTCACATTTGCTTGCACCACCCCTTTTTATGTGGGGTAGAGGGCATTCACACTTATTCACGGATAGAACACAGAGTAACAATCATGCCCAAACCGGGACTGGAACCCGGGACGCTAATATCACGAGGAAGACACGCTACCTCTCTGCCCGTTCGCTAGCATGCCGAATCCTTAGTAATTTACTAGGCATTATGTTTACAAATTGAAGAGAACACTGAATTGTTATTAATAGTTTCATGAATTTTTTTTACATTTTCGGTCTTGTTAAGATTTCTTAATTTCGATTTTTTTTATGAAAACAATTGTAAATAAATGATGACACATCGATATTTGGAAAGGTTTTGTATGAAATTGATTGATTGTTTACCCTAGACCTCATACTTTTCATTTTCTTTTAGTTCTTCAGAAACCACAATTTGACATATTTACATATTTAAAGGTTTGTAAAATGATTATAACGGTTAATGATACTTTGTGCCCTAGTAATTTTAAAAATTTGCGCGTGTTTTTATTTTTACAAAATTTTTCGATTTTATAAAATTGATGGAACTTTTGGATTGCAGCCTACTTAATGCTGCAGAAGATTTTTACATCGATACAAGTTTCTTTCCCACCTTTTTTTATAATTTTATATTTATTAACTCAAAATAAATAATATATATCTCTGCTAATTATAAAGATGTATGTTAATGTCCTTTTGCAGGCTAGATCGTTTAACCTAAAATTACCTAATTTGACACGTGTTCTTTGGTGGATAGAGATATGCAATTCGAGATTTAGATTTAAAATTCTAATTTTAATTTTAATTAATTAAACGTACTTTTGGGCCTCCTATAATAATTCTCGAAAACGCTTTTGAAGACAGTCGGGTTTTATACCATTTTAAAATTCAACTTTTTTATTATTTTTTATTAAGCTTTAGTTAAAACAGGACTTTTTTTAAGTTTTAGTTTTAAGGAGGTTGTTATTTACAGTTTAATTAATTCCCAATTTTTCGCATTTTTTTTGGTTTTATTATTTAAAAAAAATATTTTTTACATGATTTTCTAACTTTAGATTTCATTGCTTTTTATGAAATTCAAATCGTTTTCATTATTTCATAAATAATTAACCGCGTGATCTTAACTTCTCATATACAAAGTATAGAGAAAGTATTGCAATCGTCAAAACCTAGAAATTCGAAATTTTAATAAATCGCCACGATTTTTTTTTTTTTTTTTTTTTTTTTTTTTTTTTTTGCATTTTCTTTGTGTTTTATCTGTCAAAAATATATCTCAAAAACGCTTTGGGCTAGACTTATGGTATTTGATATATGATGTTTACTCCAAATTTGTAGATTTCTCTTAAATTTATCTCACGTTCTGTTGAATATGATTTACCACGAGAAGTGTAAAAAGAGAGAAAGCTAGAGGGATAAAGTCAAAGTCTGTCACAATTTAATGTTTGAAAATACTTCGTTGAAAGAGAAATGAACAAAAAGTTTTGCATAAAAGTAACTGAAATTAAACACATCGATATTTTCGGTTTACCAGCTGATTGGCTAAGGAGTTTCATTGTAAATATTTAGAATTAAGCGCATTTATGATATTGCTTTTCATTTGGTTGCAAAAAACATAGAATTTACACATAATTAAAAAAAATGAAATCTAGATTAATTTACTCTTTTTTAATTTAGTTCATACGCTTATACTGAAAAAAAAAATGAAAATGTTTCTTATAAGTTTAATTCTTTTTGAAACAATACAATTTAAAAAGATCGTACAGTTTGCAATGTATTACCCAACCACTTAAGATTTTGATGGTTTAGTAGTGTCTATGTACTGGACTTCATTATTAATATTCATGTACACAATAAACAAAATAGAAATAATGCTGTTGAAGAAAGACGGCATCTCAGTCTATCACTACTTAATGTATAAAAATATTTTGATACGTAGATAATGAACATCAAGTTTTTTGTCAGAGAAACGCAATCAATATTTTCAGCAAATCAGCTGATGGGCCAAAAAAAAGTTTTATTGTAAGTATTTGGAATTGAACGTATTTACGATATTGTTTTCATTTTATTGTAGAAAAACGAAATCTATTCAGACTTTTTTTAAATGAAAGCTTTATAGATTCGCTCTTTTTTAATTTAATTAATATGCTTACGTTGAAAAAATAAATTAAGCATTTATTAAATATATGATATCAAATACTGCTGCTTAAATCCTGTTTATTTAATTTTTTTTTAAAGTGAAATGTGACGCCATTCCTTGAAATTATTCTATTGATAATCAACAACTATAAAAAAAAGAGAGAAATTGCTGCTTCTGAAAACTGCCTGTTTGAATGACAATTTTTATAGCGAAAGTATTTAAGGTCAATACAGTCCAGCCCTGCCGTTTCTACGTCTGACATTCGCAAAACACTTTCTAGTTTTATGGCCTCGTCCGTGCCGTTTTTCAAATCCGCCCTGCGTCTCGTCTAGAAATGTAGAGCGAATCGAAGCATGTCCAGACTGCAGAATAGAACAAGCTGATAATAGGCAGGGTTTTCTTTTTTTTAAATTTTACACAGCAAACTGGTTGTAAAACTTGCTGTTCTTGGTTACTTTGTTTTATCTCTCTTCTTGTTTTTCATATTTCAGTTTATTTGTTGAATTTCTTCAACCCTTTAGCTTAATTCAATGTGGTCACCTTTGACGACGAGTTGGTTCTTCGGGAATATGAATTGCTTTTAATTTTAATTAATTCACTTGGATGTAAATAATGACATAATTTCAACAAATTGTCAGACATTAAAATGATGTTATTGAATTGACATATATGTTCTAGACATCGTGCATACGAACCTGTCTAATGGTGAATAGTCCCATGACATCATAGCTTTTGTAACTGACTGGTTCATCTATCTTTTAACTTTGACTGCATCATAATTACAAATTTTTATTCGTCTTGTTAACTGTACAAATATTGTATTGAATCTTCCATCTGTCCGAAATCTCGAATATAAGTTAACACGATAATTATAAAACGATGACGACTAGACAGATATTATTCGATAAGCAGAATTAATATCTTTAGTGTATACACCTGCCAAATTTTGAACCATATCCAACAGCGAGTTGACTACATATCTATCTGTACTTTCAGAGACATGTAAATTTGATAGTTCAAAAACCCGGTGATTTAAATATATCAAACTTGATATGGGATTTTCTGTTTACAGACGCATATTTTTGTTTCAACCGATAGAGAACAAATTCGATTTTGGGATACTATTTAACGAGAGCCTAATAACTCGCCCAGGATGACTTTTATAGATTCAATAAAAATGCTAAATTCATGTCAAAAATTAATATTTCATGCTTATTGTTCGCCATTGCCATTAAGACAATATTTGGCGTATCAAGTTTATTAGAGAGTGTGCGAGGAAGTTTTGGAGAGACCGCTCCCGATGGTTTCTTTTGGATGCCTCTTTTTTATGTTACTTTTTTCACACCACCTTTACAAAATTTCACGTCATATTAACCAAATGGTGTTCATTTCATTGGTTTTTTTCCAACTCTCATTATATCCATATGCTTGGAAACTCCTAAATAAAACGTGATCACTGGCACGAGACCCTTTAATTTGTAGCTGCTACTAGCCACAGGGTTAAACGATATCCATTTTCCAATTTATGTGACCAACCGACATAAATCATGGATGCACAGAAAAAAAAATCGCACATGCATGAGATATTAAGTTACTATAAATGCGAAACTATATGATACTTATATTTGCATTATTTGACCATGGTCTTAAACTGGAGGCCAATCATTAATAGTTCTTTTCAATTTCAAAGTAGGATATTTATTAGCATATACATCTCTTTGCCCTTCTAATGGAGGCCGTATATATTAATTATTTCTCATTAATTTATGAATTGCAACTAAGGATAAAGTACAAAATAGTGCAATTACAAGATTTTAACAATTTTTTATTGAACAATCAGTTATTTTAATTCTAATCTTTTGCTATCGTCGTTAGTTATGCTTTTGTTCGCTCATAGAATATAACGAGTTTTAATGCAGTTCCTGTTTTTGAATTATACTCCTGTTTGAAGTCAGAAAATTTATTTGGCAAAATGCCATTAATGTATTAACCATGCAAGAATTCCATAAAAAAATATATGAATTTTACCTTATAAAGAATTCTGTCCTAGTAAGATATAGGGATTTTCTTTTTATGTTCATTTCGCATTTGAGGAAATAAGAGATTTAAGCATTTTTTTCCCAGTATTGTAATTTGATGCTAATCCTTTTTTATGTATGAATGCTAGCTGAAATTATAAAATGCATCTAATTGAGCTATATTTTAATACTAATAGATATATGCTGATTTTAATACTAAAATCCTTCATTGCTAGACTGTTCTATATTTTGAATATTAATTGATGCATGTCAATTATAACAACAAAATCCACTTAATCCTACTGAATAGTATAACATTTTAATTTTAATCGCCTACAATAAGGAATTCATGATGTAAATTTTATTTGCATTATCGTTTTATTATAATACTTTTTTACAAATTTAGGAATTTCATCAATATAAAGTACACAAAAAAATCGAAGGCACTGGTATACATTGAATTTTTTCATGTAATATCACTTGCTGGTTGGTTAGTTGTTTTGGGTTTTTTGGTACAAGGGCCATCTTTGGCCAAGCTGCGCCATCCCATATGGTTACAAAGTAGCTATATCACTTGCATCAAGATGTTGTAAGTTAAATTTGCCAAGATATTTTATCAATGCGAAAGCTTATTTTTGTTATTTATATATTTTTTCTATTAGGCGTGCATTATATATTGTCACAAAATGCAGTAACTGCTAATAATTTCAATTTTGTATCACAATTTTGCTTTGAGACTTTGCTTTATAATATTTTTTATAAACATCGATGATACGTTGTAGTGAAGTTTTATTGTTCCCATTGAAGAAGCTATTTAAAAATTAAATTCATCTATACTTATAATAAAGCTCAATGTGTGTGTGTGTGTTGGCGCTCTACAGGCCAGACCGTTGGACCTACAGCTACCAAATTTGGTACATGTATACCTTGGAGGTCCGGAATGTGCCCCTCGGAGCCCTTTTTCCGAATTTTTAATTAGGATTTGAATTAAATTTAAGCGAATTTTCGACGTTTTTCCGCTATAACTTCTGAAAATATTATCGCATAAACATGATTTTTACATCCATTTAAAGATTAAAAAATTAGCCTTCTAATGGTATCAGTATTTTAATGTATAACTTTAGCGTCTATTTTTAACGAATTTTTAAAGAAATATTTTAACCATGTTTTTTAGCACGTGACTAGATATAATAAAAGAATGCCGGAAGTTCAAATAAAAAAAAATATCATCGCAAAATAAATCTACAGAAATGCAACTTTTAGCACGGATAAAATAAAATAAATATAAAATGTGATATTTTCTTTAAGAAATAAATGCAAAGCAAAGGTTTCTACAATCGTTTGCAATATCTATATCATTAACTCAATAAATCTTCTTTATTTACGGTAAACCTGATTGAATTTAGACAGGATATGCATTGAAATCCCGACTTAATGGCATATTTATGTAATCGTTTGCAATATCTGTATCATTAATTTAATACTTTTTTCCCTTTCTCGCTTACTTTAAAAAAACATATTTAATATTTTGGCAACATCATCGAATTTTTTTTAATATTTTGGAAGCATAACCGATGATTAAAACTGTCTGATTTATAAAATTAAAGAATATTATTAGGAAAAGGTGTACTTTTAGAATTTTCCGTCCATCATCTTAAAGAAAATATTAATTCCTGGTCAATCAATACCCGGAATTGCTTCAAGGCTAATGAATATGTGATTTAATTGAAAATTTTGGAACGCTTTACTCATGGCGAACCAGCTGGTCGCCAAAGGCGGCTAGTAGTAAATATTTTACAGCTTATTGTTATCAATCAGTTAATGGAATTCCTTCGTGTGACATCAAGGTCACATGATAAAAATAACTGCTACAACCATTCAATGTTGTTCTTAAACGTTTTTTGTAATTACTGTTCTTAAACTTTTATTATAATTATTGTTCTTAAACGTTTCTTATAATTACTGTTCTTAAATGTTTATTATAATTATTGTTCGTAAACGTTTTTATTCATAATTATTTTTAGGAAAATTCCTTATGAACTTAACAAAATATCAGTGTTTACATTCAATTAATATAATTTGTTTTTAAAAGAAGAAGTATAGAATTATTTTGCTGTTCTGATTCAACATTTCTGGTAAATATTCGCTCACATGGAAAATCTTAAACAACAAATCCGTTTTATCCCTTTGATGCAACGTTTCTGTAACACAAAAGTATACCATTTTCACACGGAAACAACCTACCAGAGCATAGGAATAAATGTTTTAAATCCGTTTCACACGGGCGTTATTCCATGTCCAGGTATTCGCGAAAGAATTTTGAATAAATCTATCGTATATCAGAAGCAGAAGACCATTTGTGTCTTTCCTGCCGGCATATATAACTATCTTCCCATGGTTGATGTTTTCAACGTTCCGTGCTATGCGAAAATCTTCCTTAAAAGGCCTGTTTTCACAGCTTGCATTTTAGGAAGAATGGTTTTTTATATATGATCGTTCCATCTTGTCCAAACGCAAAGACTAAATCCATGTGCATACATAAGGATCTCATTTTTTTTATTTACGGCGCTCAATGGTGTTTGATAAAATTCTTCGTAGTTAAGCCTAGTTCTTAACTTAAAGTTCTTTGAACAGTCGAACAAGGCTAAGGTTCACTTCAGATTTTTTTTTCTTTGCTTTTGGTGTCGTTTGGATTTTTTTTTCTCCTGAACTGGGACAAGTACATATTATCGTGTATGATAATTTATTGTTGATGTTTGGCTATATTAAAAAGATTGTGAAGTTTAAAATTCGAAGGAAATTTTTGTTGAGGTTGCGATAAGAATCATATGCTGTTTTTGCTTGCGTAGGAACAGATGTGCAACGAGTTGAATTATTAATTCGAGTCTCCTTTCCTTTTTGAATTATTGAAGTTGGAATTGATCCTAAAAAATTATTTTGCCAGTAATGTAAGTCTACCTCAATTTTTTTTTCATGTGAAAATTAATGAAATTTTTTATTGTATGGAATTCTTCTATTATTTTTACTAATATCATTCTGTTAGTATATTTAGAAAGATTTGCTTTCGCTTCAATTTTCATTTAAACTATTCAGAAAGTTTCAATAAAATAATTTTCATATTTAGTATTCCTCCGGTGAACTTTGCAGGCTAACATAATCTATATTCATTTTTTGTTGTAGCAAGAGACAATCTGAAAATGGCCATCGTCAATACAAAATGAGTAAATTTATCCCAATTCAAGTAATACACTTGCGCAATAAAACATTTTTATACATGTTTCAAGTAACTGATGTAAAAAGATGTATAACGAAATGTTAATGAACAACTTTAATCATTATAAATTTAATGCAAATTACGTGAAAGAAATTATTTAAACTTTTTTGTCTAGTACTAATAATTTCATTTATAGTACTAAAAACAAAAATTATGTTTTAAAACTTTAATACTTTTAAAATTTTAATGTCACACAAGTGGGAAAAATCCTTCCTTTATTACTTGTAAAGTCTTAGGGCATGCAGGTGGTGTTTAATTAAGAAAAGCTTTTATCATTTGGCGTGCTGATTGTGTGTTGTTGTTTCTTATGGCACTTGCCATAGACAAGCTCTCTTGACTAAGGTAGCTAATTTAAGCCGAAGTTTTTACGTCTCTTGTTTTCCAGTAGCACCATCTAGGACCTGGAATACGATTTAGATACTCACTTATCACATTCGTTTGCACAACCCCTTTTTACAGAGGGGCACATTCACACGTCTTACTGATAAAACACAGATGAAGAATGCCTGAACCGGGACTCGAACCTCGGAAAGACGCACTACACCTATGCCAGGACGCCAGCTGATTGTATGTAGTGTTAAATACTGCACTATGGATCATTCTTAGAATTATTTTCTTATTGTTTTAGTTTGAAATTTCTCATTGGAATCCATTGTATCTCTTCATAAAGGTGCAATTGCTTCTACACAGTCTTTCATTATAGCTTGAACTAGCATCATATTATTATATTCATCTATTGTGAACAATTCTGACGTTATAATATGTTTATCATATTTGATTCATTTATCGATAGTCACCGATGCTTTTTTGAAATCCCTTTCTTCTGCAACGCAAGCTACATATAACTGAAATTTTCCTGTCTTTTTCCTCGTATAAACGAATGTCCTTATTATTACAATTGTTGAAAATGAATCCTTATACTTTGATGTAATGGTGTAAAAATGAAAAACCGAGTTTTAAATGGATTTTGTATATTTCCAATTTTTAAAAAAATTGGTTTTGCTATTTACTTTTTATGATGAGCTTTGAAAAAATTTATGAGTATTAATATTGGTAAGAATTTATTTGTATTAGTATTATAAAAGTATTGTTAATAAGACTAGTATAAATATGCACATAATTTTCGCATGTAATAAAATCGGTTATATATCATTGAATTTGTAGTTTATCTTCGCTGATTTATTACTTATAATTATGCTTTCATAGCTTAATCAAATACATGAAATAAACAATCTTATTTAGAGAAGTTATTGCGTTTTAAATGCTGAAAATACCCAGTTGCTTTTGATTATTATATTTACTGAAAATGGTTTCATTATTTATTTAAAAAATGAATAATGAAACTTTTTCTGTAAACATGTAGAAAAATACAATTAGAGGTATCTTTAAAATTAGATGAAAAATTAAATATGATAAGAATGGAGTATTTTCCAAATCAATATTAATACAATTCACATGTTTCCAGAACGGTAATTCATCTTTACCTGCCTTTCTCAGAATAAAAAATATTTATTAGATTTTGTTATCTTTAATTAAATAACAGGCGTTTCATGTTCCTTGAACTCAGTACGAAATATTTTCTTACTTTTAGTATTTCTACATTAAAATATTCATTTTTTAATTTATTGAGTATTATGTTATTTGGGTTGGTTTGCTGGCGCAGAAGCCATGTTTGGCCATGCTGCAACAAGCTTTTGGTAGACAAACAGGTTCACTTTTTAAATTTCTTAGTTGGGAATAATTCGATATGCGATTAATAAAATATGTTAACATGGTTAAATATTGTAAAAGACGTTTCATATTCATTGAACTCAGTTTGAAATAATTTCTTGCTTTTAGTGTTTTTCATTAAAATATTCTTTTTTAAATTAATTTAATATTATGTTAATTGGGAATGGCACGATATACGATTAATAAAATATGTTAACATGGTTAAATAATGCATATTTACCCTAATTATTAAAAAATTTCTAATTATTTCTAATTTTATTTTCATATTTGTTTCTAAAAAAGTTGAATATATTTAAATTTAAAAAAAGTGTGTCTGTGTTGACTGTAATGCCTAGTAAATATTTTGACGTTAAGATATTGAAAAGAATGTGGCAAGTTAACTTTATGCAGATGAAAGCCATCTGGCTATACGGGAAAAAATGAAGAAAAAAAAAATCAACTGTAAGTAATTTAGAAATTATGTTCGGATGATGTGTAAATCGCATCCGACTTTTTTACTGTATTTTCAGTTATTTTATATTAGTTTTCTGTAAAACATAGCATGTAATTTTCTTTTAATTGAAAATTCAACTTTGCATTCAATTTCTTCTTTCTGTACTTCAAAATTTTTAAAAGTTCCATATGAAAGCTTAGAAGCAATTCAAGTAGTAAGGTCTGATTTTGTTGTTTGTGCTATACTGGAAAGTCTATGCAATATAAATAAATACAATATAAATAATTTTTGAACCATTCTGTTGGACTATGAAAGCAAAATGGAATCAATTCATATGTTGGTAACGTTCAACAAGCTCTTACCGTTTGATCTTGAGTTGACAAATTTAGTATGAATATACTTTGAAGTATCAGGATGTGTACCCCAAAGCAATTGTTTAGAATGTTAATCTTTAATTTAATTTTAAAAAATTAATCAAGATTTGGCTTGTTTCAGCAATAACATACGTAACCATCATCCCACAGATTTGATTTCTTTTACATTATCTTTATATTTAAAGAATTTTTTTTATTTACATCAATTTAATCGTCTTGCTATTTTTTCTGAAAATTGATAGTCTTTAAAATTTTTTTGTATAATTTTCAACTTTAGTTTTTTATTATTGTAAGGAAATTCAAGTTGTTTTCATTGTTAAAATTTTGACTGTTTTTATTGTTTTATCAAATTTGCAATTGCATTTTTTTCATCGTTGAACACTGTAGTATCTCCTCTGGTTAGTATCTCCTCAGCATATTTGAGGAATCAGAAAATAATTATATTACGGGAAAAGACAACGTGTAATTAGAAAATAGATTATACAGATTTTTATATTTTTATTGCACTTTAATGCCGTGGAATATGATACCATTCCTCACTATATAGAACAGATATAAAGCTATTAAAATAAGACCGTTTGAGTGTCTGTCAGAATTTAATGTTTAAAAATATTTTGTTGGCGGAGATATGAATATGAAATTTTTTGTAAAAGATTTGATTGAGATGAAATACAGTTTTGTACATAAAAGGGAGAGGCCAATGGGATATACATAAATTGAACTTTTCTAAATGTTCCGATCGTTGATTCCAGGAATACATTCATAAGAAGAAAAAGAAAGTGACACTACTACACCCTTATATGGCATTTATTTACATATTTTCAAATCAAAGGGAGAAATAAACTATAGCAAAATTTCACCATATGGTGTGGGAAACACAAATTACTTTAGTGTTATACAAATTTATATTCCCAGCGGACCGGTTGGTCGCTGGGGACGACTAGTTTCTCAGTAACTGTGTTGTTGTGTGCTGTGCTGTAATGTTACCTGTTTTCTTTTTCTTCTGTAGTAATCAGAATTAGTTCCATACTTGCAGTAGGCAAGTACAATTTGACGTGTATCGTGATCAAGAAACAACTTCCTTACATCGAATAATAATGATTAATTGACATTATTGGTTCTAACAAATGAGAAATCTGACCGGTATTTTTTTAATCGTTTTGTTGGTCAATTTATAATACAAGCCTTATGTTAACTGATGTGATAACAGGTATAAAAAGCTGTTCAATTTTCTCTTGAATGTTTGAGCTAAATTTGACAATAGGCGTTGCGAATTAAAAACTAAATAATTCTGTTTTATATTTAACTACCTGAAAGTTAAATTTGCATCTTGGGCATCTTGAAAAATGCATACAAATTATATTATTGTTATTAAAAACTTGTTGAAAGTAATTTCTTATTGGAGACCTTTTAAAGTGGTCAGCTTAAAAATCTGATTGAATGGATTGTGATTTATTGAATTGAGAAATTAAATTTATTTTTTCCTTTCGAGTTTCCCGAAATTAAATTTTGTTTCAGGATGTCAGATTTATTTCTCGTGAACCTAGAAAAACTTGGAAAACTCTAAATGGAAATAATATTTTTCATTTGTTAAAGTGGTAAAAGCAAATTTATTTGTAAAAATATGCAAAAATTGAAAATAAAGCTTTTTGTTTTTCTCGAAAAAAAAAATGTTTTATCGTAAATTAAGTAAAAATAAAAGTTAAAATGAAAACTATAAATGAAAAATACTTCTAGAAATATTATGAAGCATATAACGATTTTAGCGATGGTGTATAAACACACAACTTTATTCATTAAAAAAATACATATTTAATGAATAATTCTTAAAGCACATTAAATACTTAAAATAATATGCGATGCAAACCAATTATCAACTAAATTCAAAGTTAGAACGCATCAAAATTAAATAGAAAATAACAGCATTCACGTTTATGGGCGTTTTAATTCTTTATTTTAATTTGAAAATTACAACTGCTGGCACCGTTTAATATTTCTGTTTTTAGAAATCTATATTTGAAAAGTGAAACTCTTAGAATAAGCGTAGAAAATTATTTGTTCCGAATCCTGAAGTGCTTCCACTATTTTAATAAAAAATAATTAACTTCTTTCAAATACAAATCGGATTGTGTTATTGTTTACCAATAAAATCGTTTGCAGTTCCGAAACAATTTTCCCGCGGCAAGGCCGCTAGAACTCGTCTAAACGTTGATTACATTGAAAACTGTGATATTTACCGGCCGGTCCGAGCCATATAAAAGCGAATCGTCGACTAGTTTGCACTCTTTTTAACCTTCTTTCTTGTCCAGTCATCACCCAGAGCTTGCCAGGCAGGTACTTGGAAGGATTTGTTTAACTTGAAATCATGTAAGTAGACAAAATATTATGTGGAAACTCAATTGTTTTTATTCTGCTCGTATAATGGTCTTAAACATCTGCTTGTTTTTGAAATTTCTGTATGTTAAATCATTGAAAACAGTTATTTACAATTTGAGTGTGACATTGAATGAATGAATTTGGATTGAAATCTCAAATGACCGAAATTATTCGTAAATACTTACTCGAATAATTTAACATATTTTAAGTTATATGATGACAGAAACTGGTAAAAAATATAGTTAAAATAAAAACTGAAGAATAATATCAGAGATTGTTTATTCGGATTGTAATCTCTCAAATTCTTATTATATTCGTATTGAGTTTCGTTTTATTTGTGGTTATTTTTCAGTTGATATTCTAACATATAATTGCAGTATATTTTATTACGAATCTATTATTATTATACTATTTAAGTCTCCTTTTCAGTTTGTCCTTGTTTGATATTTTATATATTTGATTTACGGCATTCGCAATTGCCCAATATTCAGATACTTAAGGAGATGCCAGAAATTGATCTGGGTTCTTGTTCGCATAGGTTTTACGTTTTTTAAACATAACATTCTGATGTGGTTTCAGCTGGCATTCAATTTTAAGTGATATACATTTCTTAATATGTTTACTTATCGACCATATGTGGCAGATTTACGAGGGCCATACCTTTACTCTTTATATTTTGATGCGTCGCCGTAGTTTTATTTCTGCTTTCTTGGCAAATTTCGTTAGGTATGTTATGACGTTATTGTGAATATAAAAAAATTATTTACGGCATATATTTTAGAGTTTCATTACATTTTTAGTCGATAATTATAGATATGAGAAAATAGTCATTTGTATTGGTATGCATCATTTTAACGATTTGGCTGGAAATCAGAATTTGGCAGTTTTTCTAAGTAAGGTATTATACAAATATTTATGTATAGCTTTTAGTTTAAAAGTGTTGTAGAAATCAATTTTTTTGCAATATTTTCGAATGCTATTAGAGTGATAAAAAAATGCAAGATATCACTTAACTTTTTTTAATTATAATTTTTTTAAAAAAATCACTCGGAGGTGCATTTTTACACTTCAAAATGTGTCGCAATTATTAGCTTCTGATCAAATGGTCTGGATTGTAGAGCTCCAACGCTTGTAGATATGCACGCTTTTATTGTTAATGTGTATGTAAATATTACCTAAGCCCATAATAAACAAAGCTTATTGAAATTTGTTATAAAAGAAATTGCCTTGTTCTTTGTATTGATTCTCATCAGTAATTAAAAGAACTCTTCTCGGCCAGCGGCTAGGCAAATGATCATGGTAATTTTTTAAAAAATTTCTTTCAATCATTAGGCAGAAGCAATGAAATATTGCAGTTTGAAGTAACCATACATGATGACTTTATCGATTACGCATAATTCAATATGTATCGTAAAATAGATATTTGAGCTGTTTTGGCATGCTTAAATATATGTAAATAATTTAAACACATTCTAAAGAAATAAAACACGCGCCCTTTTTGAAATTTTCTAAAACTGACATTTTTGCATTAATGGTGTATAAATATCTCGCCCTCTGTATTTCTAATTTTTTGAAAGCTTTAATCCACATGCGTTTAAACAAATTTAAATTAAGGAATGAAAGATTAAAAGGTTTTATCAATTTTAACGAGACAATATAGATAGAAATAGCCAGAAGTTGAAAATCACTTTTTAATTCCCATCTTCTTAGCAAAGGCAGGTATCAAAAAACACGTAATGCAAAAATTATATTTCTTAATTAGAAAATAATTCGTCTATTCATTTAGAACTTATGGGAGCTGAGAATTTACACGTCCACCATTTCTACCCACTTAGAGATAGAAGATCCATGCACGAACTCATTCTTACAGCATATAACATGAAGATTAAAATTCAGCCATAATCACTAATTATTTTATTAAAAGTTAACAATGGAATAAACGTTATTCACATATGTATATAAAATTCAGTACTTATTAATTAACGGCGAAAGAGCCAAGACTCGCCAAATGTAGCATCAAAAATCAAATTAACATTGCAACTCTATGCATACTTCTAACTTGCGAGAAGAAAACAAATATCTGTTTACGCAAAATTTACAGGAGAATAATTGTATTTGTTTGTTTTCGCCAACGAAACGCCGATACTACACCGTTTATTGATATGCAAATTTTTTAAATGCTTTAACTATAAAATTATTTAGAACTCGCTGATTTATGATTAAAAAGGATTTTTATGATAACTAACATAAATTAGATTCTTATCAATGTAAACTAAAATTTAAAAAGTATGGGAATCACCGTGCTGTCAAATTGGGTGGAATATTTTTCAATACTAATGGCTTAGATTTGTATCTTGTATTTTATTAATATCGTTTCTTTTTGGGGTTAACGAGCCCCGATGGCCTGGCAGTAAGGTCTCTGCTTCGGAACCAGAGGGTTTCAAGTTATAGATCTATTCCACTAAAGAACCGTCGTGTAAAGGCATCTGTTGCACATTAAATCATTTGGCCAAACGTCCTCCAGCTGGTGTGGTGTGGAGAAGGGGATGCCAACTCGGGTGACGTTCTCTGACCGAGGTTCAAAATTAAGAGGCCCATCCCAAAATAGCCCTAGTGTTGCTTTACAACGGGACTTTAATATAACTGAACTGAACTAAACTAAACAAACATCTTTTCGGATTGAAATACATATGAATGTATTTCATAATGAATTTGTTTTATAAATTCACAATTTTTAGCATTGTGTTTTTCCTTTTGGTACAGCTCGGTTTTAACGACTATCAAAAAGTGCATAGAAAAAATTTCGAATTATAAAACATATAATCGAGTATCAAGTTATATAATCACATGCTATGTATTTTGACAATCGAAATCGCCAAATTGGTGAAATTTTTTCATGATGCTGTTTTGACGTGTTCTAAAATATTATTGCTAAAGCATAATTTTTACGCCATTTTAAAGTTTAAATGGATTTTTTTAAATGTCCTAGCTGATTTTTTTTAAATTTTGAGCTGGTGACGCTTATTTTAAAATGTTATGACATAATTTTTAATAATGTTTTCAGCGAATTTCAAATCCTTTCCTTAATTTCTTTATATATTTAGTGGCCCAGATTTCCTTTACAACTGAAAGTTAAGAAACAAGATTTGCACAGTTTTCATGGAGAATGGGTGAAAAGCCCAGTACCTACCACAAACGATAACATGTAATTAGAAGATAGATGACCCGGATTATGTTTTAATGGCACCATTAAGAGCATTTACGCGCAGTCATATTCCAAAACATGCCCAAAGCCATTAACAGGAAATTACTTCAATGTTTATCACAACTTGATGCTTAAAAATACTTTTAGGAGTGAATCGCAAATATCGAATTATGCTTAAGAGATTTAATTGAAGTTAAGCATTACCAGTTTTCCCAACGAACCATTTGATCGCCTAAGGCGACAAATATATGTTTAAATTTTGCCAACTTTACATCATATTACATACATATACGAATGATAAATTTTTGCAGTGTTGATTATAATTTTGTAAAATTCCATTTTAGGATAGCTTTCAGAATCCCAAGCCCTTTACTTAGGGTATTCCGTTAACTATAATAAGTTACTATAAAGAAAAATTTTAACAATGTTTTTAGGCTGGATATTCAAATTGTATCGTGCATGATATGACAAGTGCGTTTACAGAACCTTTCAAAATGCTATGTGGATGCAAATTGTTGCCAAATTTAGCACGTCCTGTTTAATGTTCTATAAGAAAAGATTTAAAATAATTTATTTTTAATTTAAAAAATGAAGCTTTAGATTTTTTTTTTTGCCATCAACTTCGGAGAATTTCATCGCACGAGAACAATTTAATTTTCTATAAAATAAACAATTTCCTGTTTATTTTCCATTTATTTCAGTTTCAAAAATGCTTTTTCAACATTGTTTTACTTATATAAGCATTGAAGTTGTATTAAATGTATTTTGTATGTACAAGAAATAGTTGCCATTAAACCCCCCAAATTTTGAAGAAAAAAACCATACATATCGATCAAACCTAAATCCATGATGATTTGGGCTAGAAGTGTGAAACACCCTTTAAACTTTTTCATGCTTCAGTCGGTTGCAAATAGAAAATATACTTGCCTTTTAAAAATATCTTGTTAAAAAAATTGGAATATTTATTGCAGTATTATATACAATCTTTGGCATAAAAATGGAAAAATTATCGTTTCTACAGCTGATTTTCTTTGACAAATCTTGAACACAAAATCATGCATTGGCAATACTAGATTGTCATTTCAAAAAAACGATCTTGCAAAT
This sequence comes from Argiope trifasciata, assembly GCA_026543055.1. Classification (NCBI taxonomy): domain Eukaryota; kingdom Metazoa; phylum Arthropoda; class Arachnida; order Araneae; family Araneidae; genus Argiope; species Argiope trifasciata. The sequence continues at coordinate 1,895,828 of JAPMOQ010010288.1, forward strand.
GAATAGCCAACTCGCTTTAGTTGCTACATTTTTTTTAATCAGCATTAATCTAATCCATCTTTTATTAAATGCATATGAAATTATGTGCATTTTCTTGGTTGTTGAGCATATTGACTGCACCTTAATGGAGATTATTTTCTGTTTTCACCTCATGGTTTTAACTGTGTTCATTGTTTAACAGAAAATGATCATATTTCTTCGGATGCATTGGGTGATACCTCTATTCTAGTTATATTCACTAAAACCAATAAAACATTGCATACCATATAGTGATCTTTTATTTTTTCTTCAGGACTTCTTGCATGAAAATGCCGTCAGCGGACGTCGAAGATATGCGTAAAGAACTGGCTGCCCACGGTCAGGATCATCTTCTCAAATTCTGGCCTCGACTGACCAACGACCAGAAGAGGCAGCTCACAGCAGACATTTTGACTATAGATTTCAATGATCTCAGCACCGCCTATAAAGATACGAAATCCAACAAAGAGAACAACCAGAAACTGGACATGTTTATGGAGCCAATTCCTGAGGAACTCCATGAAGGTGTATCCAGGTGTAGTCCACAGCAGCTGCAGGAGTACCAGAATATTGGTGAGTCAAATTTCGTATGTATTTAGTGCAAAGCAGATTATTCTCTACACCAATGGTCAACATATTTAACACTTGCTTACAACAGATGAAAAAGTTTTCTGAATGCTAAAATGGCTTTCCAAATATAGAGAATTCAAAGTAATGTAATATTTAAATTAATTGTAGTTTTCTTATATTGAATACTTCGCTGATATTTATCAATTTAATTTACTTTAATGATTGTGTATTTATGAGCTTACATTTCAGTATGTAGTTTTTAGGTGACAGTTTTGTAACTAGTTTTTTTTTCAGTTTAAAATGCATTTCCAAATTGGTATTAAAAATTTGTTTTAAATTTGTATTTTATGGAATCCGTGTTAGAAAACAGTTGCGCTTATAAATATGTAGATCAAAATGTATAGAGGGTATAAAATTAGAATGACTTTTGTAGTAAATTAGTATAAATTTATAAATAATTCAGACACAAAATTATTCCAATCATACTACTCCAAAATAACCCTTGTAATTTTCAACCATGATCTGATGACGAGAAAGACATTTGAATCGATAATCCCCCTCTCCAAATTCTAAAGATTAGGCTAAGAGGGGTCTTTTGCTAGCGCGAAATATCTCTAGAGTGAAAAATGATGCGATTTAAATCATGTTTTAAAGTACAATACGGAGTACTGACCTTGCTATATTTGAAATTCTTATGACATCTGTGAAACAGATTAATTTTGATGGATCGAATAATACCTATAAAATTTTGCAAACAAAAGTAATGAAATTATCTCAATTTTAATTTTATGGGAATGGCAAATTTGTTCCCTCAGTTTTTATCGACCTACACATCACCAAGATATCAACTGTATATTGAACTGTCAAGAATCGACATGGGAAAAAAATAAAATCTTGATCTAAATTTATATCGAGCCTGATAAATATAGGCATTTTTTATATTTTGCAGTCTACAAAAATGTCTGGTGAAATTCATGTAGACTGTAAAACAACTTTACAAAAGCAGGGTGTTACTTTGAAAAGGGATTTAAGTTTTTGAAATTCTGTATTATTCATCATAAGATTACAATTAAAAATTAAAGATTTGCCTCCAAAATAGCCCTCATGTTACATCAAAACGTAGCATGAGGGCTATTTTTGGCTGATGTAATCTGTATAAATAAAAACGAATGTTTGTCTGTACGTCTCTTATGTGCTGCCGTACCGATTTCGATTAAACTTTCACAATGTATTGCTTCCACTTACGCGAAGATTATAGGCATAATACAATCATCTGAAGTGCAAAAAATATTTTCATATCTATTTACAGCATTCATCAACTATCAAATAACTCTCCAAGGAGACATAGCAGATTCAGTAAACATGCTAAATTCAAGCTAGACGTTAATATTTCGTAGCTATTGTATGTAAATGCAATGTCTTTTTCTGAGGTAATAGTTGTATTAGAGAGTGTGCGAAAATGTTTTAGGGTAACCAATCCTATATATTTGAAATTTTAACTCAACATTGAATAAAACTTTAGCGTTTTTTGCTGAAGCTTCCGAAAATATAGTACAAATAATTTTACACCATCTTAGTTTTTAAAAAATTATCTTTTCTACTATATTAAAGATTTCATGGTATAAATATATTTTCCATGTTTAATCAATTTTAAAGGAAAATACTTTAATCACATTTAAGATTAAAGTTGAGAATTTTGAACGAATATTAAAAGAATCACGAGATACAATAGCTTCTTTCGTTACCATTCTGAAAGAACACCAAACTTTACAATTCTAAAATAGTACATAAATTTAATACATAAAAATGAATATTTGTTGGTAGAATAGAATACTAAAAATAGAATAAATACTATTTATGCTTCTCCGTCATATATTCTTCAATTTCAATAAATGTATTCAAGAAAATAAATTATTCTTCCTAGCATTCTTAAACAAGATAAGTATATCAAATTCAAACGATATTTCCTAAATTATTTCTGCGGAAGCAACGCGCCGGGTACCAGCTAGTTTAATTTTAAAGTGTAATCGAACTGCATTTTAAAAGACGATGACCATCACTGGTTAGACAAGGAGTTCATTTGTGTATGGTATTAAATAAAAAGTGAGAAATCATCAATTTTTGTCAAATTAAATTCTCAAATTTTGTAATATTTAAAAAATATTTTTAATTAGATAGAAAAAATAATGAAAATTCTGAAATCCTCATCAAAGTTGATATCTATCATTTTTTTTCTCCTTTTAACAAATGAATGTTTTAACGAATTTGTCAGTTTACAAAATCGCGTTAATCAAGTGATTGTCTTGCTTCAGGGTCACAGGTTCAAATATTGGAAGCACCAAAAACTTGAGCTTAATGCGCATTTATATTTTCTGGTGTCGCATATTTTCAAATGTGTGTAGATGTTTGAACCGAGAGTGCCGATCTTGTCATCTGGTTTGTCACGGTTCAGCATTACGAAACCTGTCTGTCATTATCTTCTCGATTCAAATCGATATGGTAATAGAGCAATTATTTGATAAAATCTTAGTCAAAATGCTAAGATGTTCACGGAGAGTAAATATTTTTGATGAGCTTCAATATTACACAAGCTGTTTATTTTTAACTAGTCTCACTTGGCGATCAATTTGTTCACCGGTGATATTGGTTATATTTAATATTAGTTAGATCTTTGAGATACAACTTCATGTCCATGATTCTGTTAAATTGCCTTGACATTTAATATTGCTTTGATTTCTATTCGTTGTGTGCATGAACCTTTATAATGGAGACCAGTCCTTATGACATTATAGCGTTATATAATTTATTTTTTAGGGTCATCTATCATCGTATTGTTACTTCACTTTATTTATCTTGGGAATTATGCAGATATTAAACCTAAATCTTTCTTCCTTAGCTTTCAAACAATGGAAGAAAATAACGCTATTAAATATTTGATGAAACAATGAAAACGGTTTGAATTTCATAGCAGCAATATAATTTGTTGTTGAAAATTTTATTTTTAAATTAATTGCAGGATTCTTGAAAAAAAAATGTGCGCAATTCTTATATTAGTATAATTTTAAGACAATTTTAAATTATTAAAAGTGGATTAATTTATTTATGTGCAAAACTATTTTGGAAATAGGTTTGAGAAAAACGCCAAAACCCAGCTTAATTTTTAATCTCCCTGCCCCCCCCCCAAAGAAAGTCGCTTGTAGGTGCACATATCAAGATATACGGGGCCATGGTGGCCTGGTGGTTAGGTCTCGGCTTCGGTTCGAGACCCGATTCCACCGAAGAACCGTTGTGTAAGGAGGTCTCTTGCACGTTAAATCTGTCAGGCCAAATGTCCTCACGCTGGTGTGGTGTGGTGTGGCGTGGAGAGGGGGGGTGCCAGTTCAGGTGTTGTCCTCGTCATTTGACCGTGGTTGAAAATTACGAGGTCCGTCCCAAAATAGCCCTAGAGTTGCTTCAAAACGGGACGTTAATATAACCAAACCAACCATATCAAGATATACACTCTCCAAGGTATATATATATAATACATATATACATACAATGTGTATATATATATATGTAAATTATTGATTTATTTTGATAGTTGTAGGTCAATGATTTGGTCTTTTGAGATCCAATACATATACGTTCACCGACATTTATCTTTATTATTAGTAACCATATTGATTAGCATGAATGTTAAGAGCATTAAAATTTCTATTTTATGTCAATAAAAACGACTAAAATATTAACATCTACTAAATATGTTCAATTTAACAAAACAAATTCTATTATTTAATTGGAAGAAAATGTATACTCAAAACAATGAACAAGAATTTTTTTCATAATTTCACGATAATTCTATCGTATTGTAACCTTTATAATAACTAATGGGTTAATTGCATCAATTTATTTATGTAAACAATTTGACAGCATTGTGGGATTATCAATAGGTGGGAAAAATTAACGTTCACAGCCACCACCATTAGTTATTACCGCTATATTGGCTTATCGGTTATCTTTCTGGCTGTGAAAGAGACACAATAAATCATTTCTTCCCTTTATTCTGACGGGCAATGTATCTTTCTGCTTATAAAAATAACCTCGTGCATTTTTCAGCTCTATGCATCAGACCGTGACATTTATCCCTTTACCCGGCTATGGATCGGGGCGCTTCAGTTTCTAGAGAGCAAAATATCGATTTTCATTGGTTTGACGGCCTCTGCATGCCAGCGACTTTCTCTGCTTGTTCTGCTATTGCTGCATTTATTATGCCTTTTGAATTTGTATTAAAATCTCACTCTTGGAAGAATTTCTTTTAATTTTGTAGGAATTTCTTAGAGTTTAGTTGTTGTGCCAACGACTTTCCGTTCAGAATGGCGAGATTGGGATGGGTAAATTGGAAATCTTCTTTAAAAATGGGTCATCTTGTTTCGCAATCATTGATTTCCATTCCCCGGGATTAGTTGTGCTTGCTTAGTCGATTTTTTCTTAAATCTATTCATTGCTTTGTTTAATCTTGGTATCTAAAAATGGATTTTTTAAATTTTGCATCTTTATAAGGCGATTTTTCCGTTTCTTACTTTCTTGTATACGTAACGTAAAGAAAGTATAATTGTCATAAAATTTGAATCTTCACGTTTTTTGAACCTTCATGTTTTAGAACTTCTTGTGTTATAAAAAAGAAAATGTTCTTCTGTTTATTAATAACTAAAAAGCACTTTGGTACAGACGGATGAAATTCGGCATATAACTTCTGTACTAGATTTGTAATTTTTATCAAATTTTGAGTAAAATCAGTTCGATGGAAGTCCATCTGCCGGGCCATTTGATAATTTAGCACGATAACTACAAAATGAAGAGAGCTAGATAAAATAAGAATCGATACACATATTTAACATTTATAGAATAAACGCCTATCAAATTTTGTACCAAATCCAGAAAATGTTCTTTACTTTCAAATACTATATTTTTGAATTATCACTTTTCTTGTAACTTATTTAAGTTACATGAAAAATGATAATTTGATCAAAAGTGAATGTTTATATCAAAGTGATATATTTATATCAAATTTGGTGTGTGATTTTGTGATTACAAGCGCAAGTTTTGTCAACTTTTTTGTTTGTTTCAGTCGATTGGAAACGTGTCTAAAACGGTTTCCAATTTCGCATCCTATTAACCATGCTCTACCGGGGATTTATCGCCAATATATTCTCTTAGGGTCACCCAATAAATTTTGCAAAAATGCTAAATCCACGCCAAAAATTGGTATTTCGTAAATATAGTATGCCAGTGCCGGGTAAAATGTTTTCTGGCATGACAAGTTTATTAGAGGCTATGCGAGAAAGTGTGGTGGCGATCACTCCCGCTGTTGTATTCAGGTATTCTACTTCTAGCCTGCTCATGTAGGTATTGGTGGCAACGAGAGGGCGGGCAGTACCGCCAAATCGGCTACTACTGCAACAAATATTAATATCCATGTGAGTAATTAAAACAAACACATAACTTTTCTGGAACTCAAAATGGCAAACGCAGTGGGATCTGTTAATAGAAACAAACTTCATAATGTCAAACCTCGTGTTGAACTTTGGCCATGTCTTCCGAATAGAAACTATCTTAACCTATTTGAGCATAGGTCACACTAGATTCACCCATCTCCATCTTTTTGGAGGGGAGGCACCTATGTGCTCGCAGTACAATTGCCTCATCTTTGTTTACCATATTCTCAGTGAATGTACAAATTTTAGTAATCAACGCTTATATCATTCTGGCAACTTCACATTATCCTTTTTGCTTGACAAAACTCTACATGCCCGTCGTTTTGCTTTTTTGAAATCAATAGATTTTTATCCCCATATTTAAGTATTCATTTTTTAAAGGTTTTTACGTTGCTTTTTGTAGATGAAATATTTTAATCCTAAACAAAAGACAGTTTGGCGTTGCATGCTCAACACCATGGCTCTTGTGTTTATAAAATCCAAATCCACCTCTAGCCTCAATACTCAATCAAGCCATTTGCGTGATTGTTTCTTTGTTAAATCGTATTAGTTTAAAATGAAAGTAGGGAAATTTTTTATTTTAATCATTTAATAATTAACTCGTGACTCCAGAAAATGTTTAAAGCAGCGTATTTTTTGAAAAACATTAAAAATATAATTCTGTTTAAAGCGGTCATCGCGTGTGTATCCATTATCACTTACACCAGTTAGAGTAAAAACATGCAGTGTTCCATCCAAATATTTAAGAAGCTTACTTTTTCCCACATCGTAGTATTTAATAATTACCCGATGCAAATAAAAATTCAATAATTTAATCTCTCTTTATAATTGCGATTCATATTTCTAATTAACATAGCTTTATTGTATTTTGATGCAAGGAGAAAAGATAAATCGGCGCAAGTGGCGCTGCAAATTGCAGCTTTAAATGATCAGCAAATATTTTAATTTCATCAAAATAACGTTCACAATGGAAGAAAGTTTTTAATATTTTTTTTGCAACTATGCGTTATTAGATTGTTTTTGGTCTACAAGTTGGACAAAATTACGAATTGAAACAGATCAATCGGTTCTTCCCTCCCTCCCCCCATTAACATTTTGTTTTCAATGTTTTTTTTTTTTTGCAAATTTTTTTAGTGTGAATGGCGTAGTGCAAGGTTATTTCGAAAGCAGATAATTGGTTCTAGAACTACTAAATTTGGCACATAATTAGTTTAAAGACAAGAGGTGTTTATTAAGAAAGGGTTTAAAAAAATATTTTGCTAAATTTCTAAATTAATAAAAATTACTTTAAATTTTGACATTTTCCCTTCATTTCCTTGCATATTTACGCACAAAAACCATTTTTGCACCACTTGAAGATGATTTTTTTTTTCTTGCAATGACGAATTTATTTTCATTCAAAGCTTTCATATTCTAACTTATTTTTGAAAATTAATTTTTAACATAACTCGGTTTTTATTGTTGTAATGAAATTCAAACTTATTTTAGCACTTCGTGTAATCTTTCCCCCGCTCATTTCATTGTTAAAATTATGATTTAAAAAGTTGGGTTTCTTTTTAGATATTAACTTTAAAGTGAGCTTTTAACTTTCCCTATATTAGCATAATGTTTTCTATTCCTACGTTATTTCCCGATGCAAAAAAAAAAAAAAAAAGTCTAGGATCAGAACGAGACATTTATTTAAAGTGTTGTTATAATGATGTTTGGTGCTAGAAATTTGATCTCCTTCTCCTCTAAGCATTTTATTTCAAAATTGTAGCAAAAGAGGCGTATTCATTTAATACATATTGTACAATAATATTTCTTTTGTTATAATTCAAGAAAAATGAGAAAAAGGGCAAAAATAACGCATTTTATTAAAATTGTACTGTGTAGATAACAAATAAAACCTTTAATTCGTTTAAAATGTAAAAAATTCAATTTTTAACTTTGAATACAAAACTCTAATAGTTGCAGCGAATTTACTTACATATTTTTTTTAAATACTTTGCAAGATATCCTAAATATAGCATCGCTTAATTCTGAACTGATTCAAGCCCAGTTATTTTGGAATATTTGTTTAATAGTTTTGACTTATGGGAAGTATTCTTGTGGAATTTCGCATCGTCTAATAGCTATCCGGTTTTTATCTATTTCATATGCTATATAATATAATCGTCAAATCCATACAATTATTACCAGACTTTTTATGCCTGAGTTAAAAAAAAAAATTCTCACTGACAGTCTCATAACAGTTATTAAAACAATCATTTGTAGCATCAAATCAACCTATAACATAATAAATTAACTCAACTGTTTTAACTTATTGCTTCATTTGTATGGCTTTTTAACTTGAAAAGACTGTCTATTGTTCTATAAGGTCAAGGTGAATCCATTTCCAACAGTTTGCAAAAGGTTTTTCCTGTTATTACCTAATGAACGCGTTAAACAGTGCGTGTAAAAGCTCTTCTTGATGAATGGCTGATCGATTTTCAACCTTTTTTGTGAATGGATTTGGGGTAAATGGTTACAAATCGAGATTTAGGGGAACAAATTGGTTTTTAAACAGCTTATCCTGTTCGTTTAGTCTACTTCATTGGAAGTGATATAAAAAACACATACTTTAAATTCATTTAATTTCATTTATTTTTGATATGCTATTGCAAAATTCTTTTTTTTTTTTTCAATTTATTTTGCTTGAATAGTTTATATTTCTCAATTCCATATTTATTGGCGGAGATCGATTATTGTGCTAATATGCTTATGCAAGTCAAATTTCAATTAATACTGAACTTGTAAAATTCGAACAATTATTTCAATAGTTTTCTTATAACAACACTTTCATCTCGAAGCACAAGTTTACTCGCCTTCCGGGGATATTCGCTATGCGCGAGAGATGACTATTATTCCAGCTCATCTTATATATATCTTTAAGCAGTTGGAGGTTACAAAGGCTAGCTATTGCCGCGATGAAAGCGTTAAACATATTGACTGTAGTATTAAAAAGTATTCATTGAGTTTTAAAATATTTGAGGTCTTGTTAATGAATACTCGGTATGTTAGTATATCTAAATTGGGTACAATAATGCAGTGAATGGTGACGTTACAACCGCGCGATTGAAGTAATGGTGTATGTTACCTCGCATCTAATTTTATGTTCTACTCTTTTCACTTTCCAAGTTCAATATTGTATTTTAAAACTAAATTGCTGTCATAATATATGCGAATCTCTTTAAAAAAGGTTATATAACGCCTTTTAGCACTTTATTTATCGACGGTTCTTTAAATGTAGCATTTGAAACCGGTAGATATCTTCACAGTATGACTATTTATTCTAAGAGAATTTGGAAGAACGCATTTCCAATTGAAAGCCGTATATGTCAATAAAAACATTAAAATCTTTTAGTGATAAATTAAATTCATTAAAATATTTTATAATTAAATTATTTTAATTAAAAAAAGTTTTTGTAGTTTAATTTTTTTCTCCTTTTATTTTATTCTGTATCAAAACCTAACTAATGGTTCAAAAAGGCATTTGAAATATTGATGGTAAAATAATTCGGTAAATAAAGGACTAATATCGATATTTTCGCATTTTATTAATATATAATACTCTGCTCTACAGTGATAATTTTAAAGAAACAAATATTTTAATTAATGAAAATATTTTTTAACATTTAGTGATTACATCTTTTGAGTGGCATGCATTTATAACAAGGGAAAATAGTCTTTTTTTTTTTTACATTCTCTGCATATACTCACCCCCTTCGTTATGTGGTGTTTTGTAGTTGGTATCAAATTGCAAGAGTTATTTGTGTTCTACGTATTTCGAAGCTTTATGTTCTCATTAAAATATTTATATTACCGTAGTATTTAGTACCGTATAAGATTTTTATCATTCTTTTCCTCATATTTAAATTATGCAGAGTAGCAATTGTTTCTATTATTTTGTCCGTCAGCAACTTTTTTTTTCTTGGTAACCAACAGTCGACATCATTAATGTGAAAAAGGCTACACTGAAAGACCAAAGATACTGTAGTCCCAAAAATCATTCCAAATGATAAAGAAAAGATGACTATGCATTGACAGAATAGATGGATCATGTCGAATAGAACAAAATGCTGTCTCATACCCCCGCTTCCGTAACTATTCTGGTCACTGGACCGTTTGGTGGGCATATTACTGGAATTTTATTTAAATACCAAAATATTTACAGCGGGAAAAAATAACTATGTATGGAATTTATAAGCATGTAAGAAATGATATTGGGATGAAACCGTTTACAAAGATTTTCAGCATAAAAATTTTATTTGGAATAATAATATGCAGAAAGGCGAAATGTGTGAAAATAAACATGAATTCTGTGTTCACTTATGATCATGTCGAGAAAAGGACCCGTAACATATGAATTTGTGGAGATTGCATTCTCGAGGTCAGAACCCGCGATGTTAATGTCCGTAGCCTTATAACATAACCTCTAGATCACTCCTATCCGAAAGCTGTTAACTGACTTATGAAGCTAGCTCCACAAATTCATGCTGAAACTAAAACTATAAAATGAATATTTCATCCGATGCTAGTGCAAATTATATCGAGACATGGAAGATTTCAGTAATGATTCTATAGATTCGGAAGGGCCAGACAGCTATTATGTGTTGGGGAATAGGCTCAGTCCAGCACTACATAACAGAGTATGTCGAACTCAAAGAAATTAGAGGAAGACTCCTTATGGATACTAATTTTACAATACCCTGGAAGTGTAACACATTACAATACCCTGAAATTTAAAAATATTAAAAGAATGCATGATGAGGTGTTTTCTTATGCAAAAATTTGATTACTAATGACCATAATAGCCAGTTACAATAATCCTTCTTTATATGACTTAGATCTGTGGTAACGGAAAAGATTGGTATTAACTTCAAAGAAAAAAGTCGTCGAAATTAAGTTTTTATTAGCTAATATGAAAATAATGAAATATTTGAATGTTAAGCAATGCAAACGAATCGAGACGGCCAGTAATTACTATTATTACTACTTGTACCGATTCATGAAATTGGACTTTTTTTAGAAAGCGAAATGCATGCAATATAGTGAATGCTGAGCTTTATTCCATGTCATAATAAAACATTTTTTTCAGCGAAAGGCAGATAACGGATATGTTTATGAAACGGAACCTAAAAGGATGACTTTCATTTTAAAATTCTTTGATAAGACGCTTTTGAAAATTTATTGAAAAATAAAACTAATAATAAGTAGGTGAATTCTGGATAACGAGAATTGTAAATAAACACTTCTTTTAATACTTCTTAACACTTCACTTAATATGAAAGTTGAAAGTAACATCTGCCGCAATTTTAGCTATGCAAATGCCGTATATCAGTTTTAGATTATTTTGAATACGATTGTTGGTATTTGATAACTTAAATTGATAAGGTATCTGAGGACAATAAGACCATTCGCATTTCAAACCAAAATTGGGATGCTTATACTTTTGTTGAAAAAAAAATATTATAAAGGCTATCTGTTCTTTAAAAGTGAAAATTGAAACTGCTTAAACTTAAAGTGAAACCTACGCCGTATGCCTCTTTCAGAAAATAATGGTTAAAACAGTCGACCATTTTAACCCTTAGCTCTCCGATGTCTTCTCTCGGGCACCATTCAAGACAGTGCATCATTTTGTCGTTCTACTTATTTTCTTAAATTTTGACTGGTAAAAATATGTAAATTTTCCGGGAAAATTCAACTTTGAAAAAATCGTATATTAATTTTTCGCAGCAATAAACAAGTCATCTTATTCTGCAAATATTTGTCCATCGAATTACTTTTCGGAGAACTAAGAGTTAAAATTTGTTTTGTGAGAAAAAGCAAGAATCGTCACCATCCATTGTTGAACGATATAGTGGGAGTTGATAGCAGTAAAAGAAATTGTTTTGTCACTTGTTGACTCGAGGTTTAATCCAAATTCTTATTCTTGTGAAAAGAGTAGTTTTTGCATAGTTAAATAAATATGCTCAATATCGTTGACATTGCAAAGTATATTTTCTCTTTTTCAAAAAAAAAAAAAACGTATTTTCTCTGTTTTAAAGTAGACAAAGGTCTGTTTTCTCAATTCCGCTTTTTTTAATTTCTCATACGAAATGCTAAGGTTTTTGAATTAAATTGGATCCTGAAGTTTTCAGAAATCTTTTCTTTAGACACTCCATCTCCTGATTACGGTAAAACCATTATTAAAATTGCCTCTTCGTGAGCTCAATAACTTATAATAAACTACTATATGAATGAAATACGTTTGTAATATTTAGAGTAGCATTGTAGATCTGTATCAGATTTTGGATGATTTGGAAGAATCGCCAATATGCTCGCAATTTAATTGCAACATGTCTATTTACCATATTCTCTGTAATGTACAAATTTTCATTCTCAACGTGTACATTATTTTAGCTACTTCACATTATCTCTTGGTAGTACACCACATGCTCATATTTTTGCTTTTTTGAAACCGGTAGGTTTTTATCCCCATATTCATCTTTTTCAAAGGTTTTTACATTGTTTTCTATAGCTGAAATTGTATAATTTAATCCTAAAACAAAATACAATTTGGCGCAGCATAGTACCAATTTGTACTTTGGCTCTACTACCAATAAATCTTAAAATCTGAAATTGGATGATCTGGTCAGAGGGCTGTTTGTTTGATTACTCGAAAATACCTGAATGTGCTAACTTTAAAACAAAATGAACCAAATGAATGACTTTCGGCATATGATTTTGTAATCATGGTTGTAAATATATATCATATTTTGGACCAAAATCCTCGACAAGAACATCATTTATTATTGGATCTGTTCGTGAGCATGTGGATGCCGTCAATGTTTTGGAGATGGGAGAATTTTAATGTCTTATTACTAACACTGTTGAGCTTCATCTAATTTCGAACCCAGTTTCTCTGCTAGAGTAGGCAATGTCCCAAACTGCATGTTGAATTTTTTGCACTCTTCGGCGGTGCTAAATGCAAAAGAAGCCATATCATGAACCACGGAGGTCAACACTTAAACTGGTAAACCCTTTTTTTACTATCCAATAAGATGACAGCTTCTATTTGAGGTATTGGATTTAGGCTTCTATTTATGTATTCGAAGCAATTTTAGTATTGAATTATAATCGGTATGAATAATTTATTTTTGCCTACAACTATTAAAACTCGATAAGTCGATGTATCTATGACACTCGTACGAAACAGTTAAAAGGTAACATTATAATGCCCGCACGTCTATGCAATCGAACATCGCGAGAAGTCGACTATATTTGAATTTTGGGCAAGTAATATTTAAAAATAATAATTCAATTCCTACTTAGATCAGCGAAGAATTTTTATTTAAGTTGCGTTTTATTAAATAATTACCAAGAAAATTATCAAGTTTAAAAAAAGTTATTGATTTTCGCAAGAATTGGACTGGCATTCTTCACCTTCACGTGAAAGTTAAGCAAGTCCTCTCTTTTGCCGATTGAGCCACTCCTTGTTTCAATTGTCATTACAAACTGCTAAAGCTCTATTTATAAATTATTAAAAAGGAATTGAATTTAATGAATTAATATTCGAAAAAACTATTAAAATCAAGTGTCATCCACTTTAAAAAGATGTATTTGAACTTGAGTGGATGATTAAAAAGTATTTTATTAACGATTAAAAATTTGAACAAAATACATGAATAAATAAATATAAGGAGAATGTGAACTATAATAGAGAGAATTGGGGGGAGGGAAATCTTGTTTACCGTCATCAATCATCACGTAGAAAATATGGTACCGGCGAATAGCCTAATGTGCCCCAGTGTTATTACCATCTCATACATTTTGTACGAGCGATCATTAAAGAGCTTAAAGAATCGAACGCTGGTTAATAAAGCATTATCATTCCCATAAAGTAATGTCTGTATAGAGACAAACTGATTTTTAGTAAGTAATTCATTGCTGAATTCATTTCTTAAGAGAACTTGGTGCTGTTATATTCTTGAATTTTAATCTCAGTACCACACTGTCTAAACAAATTCAAATGTCTAAACAAGTAATAAAATTTGATTTGAATGATTAAATTTGAATTATCGTCCCGTGCCCCCCTTGTTAATATTATAAACAAGTAGATATTCAAAGTTTTATCGTGCACCAAGATCGGACTGCTTAACTTATATATGGTAATTTTAAAATGTTATTTAATTGTATTAAGTATAAAATTTTAAAATTCTTTGTATGTATTTTAACTTCAAATAATAAGTCTAATTTTCGGTCTTTAAACTATGGCCGATAGGTCGAAAAACATGAAAAACGAATCGGCGTGTTGCAGTTTCTATAAGTGGTGTCATAGAATGTGAGTTTCGTATATTTATTTATTCGGAAAAATCTTTAATCCGCCAAGATTGAGGTGCCGTTGTTACCGATTAAGAGATGATTTGTGAATAGCTTGAGCAAATTTGTCACTTTGTTGACTAGGAATTAGTTCCAAATTACGTTAGGATGTCTTTCAGACTCTTGAAATTTATTCTGTATGTGTATATTTTCGAGTCTCGCGGCGCAATATCAGTTCATTGTTGTCCGAACAGTATGACATTTTTCCTCCTCAATTTATACTTTCCATTGTTAGGAACTTATACATTCAGCATTTTGTTTTTATCCTATTTGCATACAAAATCCTCACCAGCATGAAAACATAATAAATCAGTGGGAATGGTCTCCCCGGAACCTTCCCGCGTTTCCCTAATACATTTTTATCCCTCATAAAATTTTGCTTGGGTAAGGCTGTCAATACCACGCATGGTTTTGGCGAATGAGTTACAAAATGTGAATAATTGGCGTGAGTCTAGTAGTTTTACTTTAGGTACCGTGAGTTGACTTTTTTTTTTTCGACCGATTAACACCAATATTTTAGAGTTAATGAAATTTGTTATTATCTTATAACTTTAAGTGCGTTTACATCGCATCTGTATATGGAAATGTTGATCAATTGTGGTCAACCTTTTACAAATTTGGTTGATTTCATAAGCATCTATACTTTATATGCTAAACCTGTGTATTAAATTTTTTAATTAAATCTTCATGTTTTGTAAATATCGAACTCGCTTGTACTCGAACAGTCAGACAGATTGACTTCTTGTGAATGGATTTCTTTCAAAATTTGATATGAATTTTCAAATCAAATTTCTTTATTCCTAATGATTAACTTCATCGTTTTAGCATAGCCAGACGCGTTTGAGCTATCATATTCAGAGATAAACAGGCATAACGCCGAAAGTTTATTCTTCAGAAAAGTTTAAAACGTGAAGGTTAATTCTATTAATTGAATTGAATTGAATTAATTTAATAATAGATACAATTTTAAATATTCCTTCAAAATACATTTTAAATAACCAAGAATCCATGATACATTTACTAGATACATTTATAATTCAATCACTTGTTTTGGAACTTTTTTGAATGTTTCACAAGAAGGAAAAATTCGAAGGAAAACCTAGCGAAATCTAGAAGATATTACGAAACCCACCACATTTTAGTAGAGGAAATGTAATACATTTTTTCGATCCACAAGCAGTTCATGTGGCAAGTTAGTTGCTGTCCAATATACCATTAATTTGCCTTAAGTCATTTTTTCTCAACATTTCTGGTTTTTAACGCAACATTTGTTTTTATTGACTGGCAGCAGCTGATGGGAAAAACTTCATTCCACCGGAAAACCTTACTCCACTTTCTTCCCAATGCGATAAGAAGCGGCGCTATTGAAACAACTTTTTCTTTTTTTCCCTCCCCAATCCAGACAACTATGTCACCACCAATCTTCCACCACTTTCTAAATCTTACGGAAGTTCGATTTCAGGAAGAACTTTCCCTTGTTGTTCTTTCTCCCACACTCACTTTTCCCGTCTTTCTACATTTTCTCACTTACCCTATCCGACCAGTTATTATAATAACGGCAAGGCTCCGTTACACGACCGTTTCGGACAAAAAAACTCGTTTTTTGTCCGCGGAAAATTCTTTATTATTTTTTTTCTCCATCCCAACTAGTTGCAGGAAAAGAATGTGCCGGTTCTGGCTGGGGGTGGGCGAGGTGGATCTGGGTTGAATATCTGGGTCAACACTCAAGTATAACGGGTTCGAAGTACGAACGGGCCACCGTCTCCGCTATAGAAACTGGTACTTGCTCTAGGTTGTTTGAGTTTTTTGTTTACCTGGTTGAATTTTTCGCCTTTCATTGTTATACGTTGTTATTATTTGTTTACATTCGACTACGTGATTCCATTAGGAGAGAAAGAGATTACATTACAATTCATGCGCTTTGGGAGGAGGATGGTAATTATGATAGAGATCTGTCTAAAAGCCGTGGCCTACGGCATGGTCATTTGATCTTTGCAGCATAAATCGGTCATAGATTTACAAAATAAATGACAGATGTTAGAGCTGTCAAAGAGACTTTTAGAGATGCCTTGGAAACTACTTCCTGAGTTCGTGTCAACATTTTCAATGAATCATCCGTTAGTCTAACTGACTTGGTGGGTGAAAAATACCATTCAAATATTTTTACATTTTTAAAAGCGATTAACCTTTTTACTTGTATCTAGCTGCTTTTCAACTTTTTAATCTCTTTTAGAGCTTATTATTGGAATTGTTTTATTAACTCATAAATTTAATTGTTTCAAAAATTGGTCTTCTATGATTGAGAAATTTTAAAATTTTATTGACTGATTTTCACACCTCGTGCTTTTACATTCGTGTTTTTACATCAACTGCAGTAACTTCAAATTTCATTTACATTACAACTTCAAGTTTTATATAATACCATATGCTTGGCGCAGTATGGCCAAGTTTGGCTTTTGTGCCATTAAACCTCAACTACCAACCAACCAACCTGAGTTGCTAAAGTACTGTTTTTCGTTTATAGTTAAGACTAATAAAATAGGATTTAAAAAATCTATTAGGTATGGGTGTCAAATATTTTTTATTTATTTTAAATAAACAAATATAATAATAAAAAATAAAAAAACCAAATAAACAAACCTCGAGTGCGTATCCGTCGCACAAGTTTACATGAAAATATATACTCATTCTGGAAAACGCTGAGAGGGGTAGGCAAAGCTCTTATTTATTTTATGACATTGGGCATCTATTCTCTGACACTTTTAATTTACTTTGAAGAAAATCTTGTCAACAGTGGTCCATCTATGACAGAAGTTGATGATTCTCCATATGATGGTAGATTTATTTTCTTTCATAAGTGTTAATAATTGTTAACGCTTCTGCTAATACTACTCCCAAACATGGAAATAATTTCATATCCAAGTTTCAATCTGTTTTCAAATCCGCTTGATGAATTTTACGAATTTTGGGCACCCAAATTAAATTTTTCTCTAGATTTTGAATATCAATGGATATTGTTGCCTCCATTTTTAAGTAGATTCTGCTTATAATATACTAGCCGCTTTTTGCGATCATTTGGTTTGCTCGAATTATAGGTTGTTAAAAATTCCAGTTAAGAATTTTTCATAACTTGATCTAATGTTTTTCTTCGGTAAAACATATTTAAATTGTAAATGTTGATAACTCATGCTATTTTAAGAGCCGTGCACATTCATTTATATCAGAGGAAAGAACGGAAGGGTTTGAAAAAACTCGCTTTAAAAACTGTCATCATTGCTTAATCCTGGACTTAAAATTTAATCGAGTAAAATTTCAAAAATTTTATTGAAACATTGCTTATATTGAAATGCATTCAATATAAGAAAATAAAGCAAATCTTGACTCGCAGCTATAAAGTGAATGAAAAAAGATCAGAGCAAAATATTAATAACATCATTGAAAATGATTTGAATTTCATTTCAGTAATAAAATATTTGTTGTAAATATTTATTTAAATGTTTTATAAAAGAACAAAATTTAGGAATATTTCGCATGGCTATTAATTTGATGTCATGAAATTGAATTTTAATATTATATAAAAATTTCTGTTTAATACTTTTGGAAATTAGCGCGAAATCTTCGTGCTCTTTGCGATATTTTAAATTCTAGTTTAAATCTTAGAAAAAAAATTGCCTCAAGCGATTTTAATTTTTTTAACACTTTTAAAGTGCAAATGTGCTATGTTTAATAACTCTAGGTCAGATGGTCTTATCTTGTGAAACACTAACACACGAGCAAACATTCATCCATCTTTATTATTAATAGTAATGATAGATATAGAATGAATTGAAG
Source organism: Argiope trifasciata (assembly GCA_026543055.1). NCBI lineage: Eukaryota > Metazoa > Arthropoda > Arachnida > Araneae > Araneidae > Argiope > Argiope trifasciata. Next base: position 1,914,106 of record JAPMOQ010010288.1, read on the forward strand.
GCAGCATAAGGTTTCTTTGCCCGAAAATTTTACCTTCAAACATGTTGAATGAAAAAGTACATCGCGATGTAACGCGAATAGGAATCGGTAAATCGGTATCTGTTATACCTCAGCTTTAAGTAAATAGTTCAATTCTTAATTTTATGACCTTTTTGTTAAAATTTTTCACATGTTATGTTTGCTTGGAGGAACATTGTTGTAGGCTTCAAGTTACACATCTTAGCTACTGTATTTGAGAAATTGTTCAATATACATAACTTGAATGTTTAATTGCATTTGACATTAATAAAAGCGGCAAACTTATATTATGGCGAATAATAGCATAATTTTATCAATGGCAGTTTTTGGTAATGAAAGGCCACAGGCACTGAAATATTTTGTGACCCGTCCACACTATTGTTGACAAAAACAAGTAGAACGATAAACTTATAACTTTATCTTAATATTTATTTTGTCATATCGTTATGTACTGAAAGGGAATTCCTAATGCATTTATAGCTTTTATTTTTACAGGTATTATGCCTTTTGTCGACCCATTTTATATACTAAGTCTTTATTGTTTCTAGACCAATGAATCTTGTATTTTATTATGTGCATATTATTTAAAGCAGTCATTGAGTTCTTTAGCGATTTTCATTCTTTATCATTTCGAGGATATTGTTCAATTTTAATATCAAGATTATTTATCCAAAACCTGGTCAATATGCTATGGTGTGCGAAAAGAAAAGAGTGATGTGGAAGTATTCTGAATTTATAAAGTTTAAGAAAAGAATTTGCAGATTTGCGTTTTACACCCGCAAGAAATTTATTTAATACTCTACTTTTTTTTATTAACACTTTTATCGATGAATGAACACTTTTTCTTTAAAAAAAAAGTAAAAGCTGAAAATCCAGTGAATCATACCAAATGGGAGACTTGAACAATTAAATTTACCTCCGGCATAACACTATGATATACATCTAAGCAGATTTTGAGGCTCCCTATACACCTCGAAACACGAGGCGACCACCTCCACCACCTGTGCGGAAATCCTCCATTGAATCTTATCTGTTATTCAGAATTATAAAGGTCTAATCCTACCAAATTAAAACCGTAGGGTGGAGAAATAGAACATTGTTTTCTTTTCTTCGGTTGGACACACAAATATCGAAAAGAGACAATGGTACTTTTAATCATATTACTGAACAAATATAAAGGAAGTTTAAAAGTCACAGTAACAATGACGGGCAAAAGAAAATTGAATCCTAAGAGTGACTCTAGGCTAGCAGGTTCGATGAATAGCGTGAATGATCAGCCAATACGAAAGAGGGCAACAGAATATCACTTAAAGAAACAGCAAAAACAAGTAATGTTTTTAAAAATTCAGTTTCTACTTAAATCAACAAAGAAATTTTATTTTAGTTAATTTTTTTGATAATTATTTAATAAAGTGAATGTCAAAAAAGATTGATTGGTTAACGCAAAAACTTAATTCGCAATCTTCATCTTCACATGAAAAATACTGAAATCCTCGCATTTTACCGATTCAGCTACTGCCTGCTAATTTCAGTTTTCTTTACAAACTGCTAAAACTCTATTTAAAGTATTAAAACAATTAAATTTAATGAGTGAATTAATATTTGAATGAAAAAAACTGTTTTAACATCAAGTCTCATCCACTGCAAATGTAACAAAAATATACTTGAGTGGATGAATTTGACATGTTTATCTTCATCACATTATACGATGTTTATATTTATTTACCGACATTATTTATTTTCTTATGTCCTTAGGACTTCGAGAAATCGCCGAGGGTCGAGTGGCAGCTCTTCTACTGGCTGGTGGCCAAGGAACTCGACTCGGTGTCAACTACCCTAAGGGGATGTATGATGTTGGCCTTCCATCCCACAAAACGCTCTACCAACTGCAAGGGGAGCGACTATTGAAGCTGCAAGAACTAGCGGAGAAGCTGACAGGGAAGAAAGGCACAATACCATGGTTAGTAAATCGTGATTTAATTCCTTGCGATAAAATGGAGTCGTCATCGTGTGGTGTCGTAGTGTATGATAACGAGCGACTCTCGTCATGTAAATTTATTATCGGATTGGTAACGATTGATTTAGTTAAAAAAAAATCTTACAATATTGTCAGATACAATAAATTATCCTTCTGTTATTACTTGCGCAGATATTCACAGATCATTATTACAAATTGTTACCTGTAGAATGTTTAGTTCGTCATAGCTAATCATTTTTACTCGCCAATCGGATTTCATTCATGTAAACATCCTCGAATTTTTTTTCTGAACGTTGATCAATATATATTTTTATTTTCTCATATTTGACAATTGTTTAAAAGTTTGAACTCGAGAGTTTGCCGATCTCTACATTTTTACACCCTCTGAGTTCGAAAAAGACCTTTTTTTAGGAAATATCCTTCTGTTTGTCTGTGACAAAGATTAACTCACACACTTTGAATTAGACGGTTGAAATTCGATTTATATCCGTCTTCTTAAATTTTGACAGATATATGTCAAATTTAGAGTGCAATTTACATAAGAAATCTTGCTGTTCGTATATGCATTAGCACGATAATTAGAAAACGAATAGAGCTAGAAACAGTCGGTTTTGAAAATTCTGCACATAGATTTATTTACTGTGGACACCTGTCGAATTTTGAGCTAAATCCAATAACGTATTGTCTGTCGAATCATACTTTTAGAAACTTGGTAAATCCGGTAATTCAAAAACGTAACTACTAAAATATATAAAATTTGATATGAGATTTTGTAATTACAAGTGCAGTTTTGTGTCAAATTTTTGTTCCAAATGATTGAGAAAAATGTGTCTAAAATACAAATTCGGTATTCGTATACTATTGAATGCCAAATAACTCGCCAAGGCAGACATGATGCTAAATTTATTCCAAAAATTAATAATTTTTAATTATTAGTAGTCAATTCCACGTAAGGCGGTCGCTGACATATCGAATTAGAAGATGCGATAAAGTTTTGGAGAGACCATTCCCGCTTGTTTACTGAAATAAACGTATTGTATAATAAGCACCTTAATGAATTTGAAAGACTTTGAAAATTATTAGAAAGATGATGAAGTATCAAAATAACTATTTTTCCGGTATTCATTATGAAAATAATTATTGGGAAATATTAAGAAATCGAAAACGTGCTAGGAGAGTAATTACTGATGATAGTGGACTTCTGGAAGCGCAGATGAACATCCAGATAATTAAATTCGGAAGAAAATAAATTACCTAAATAAAAATAAAAACACGGAAAAAGGCCTGGTGTAATTGCTCTGATGTTTCACAAACTAAGTGCTGATTTTAAATGTTTAAAAGTAATTATCAATACAAACTAATCACTTGTTAAATTTTATACGAAGAATTAAATCTGGTCACTGACAAGATATTCATCTCATCTTTCTTAAAACTATAAAGATTGTTGAAACCGCTTCCCGCGGACCTTTATCAGTTTTCGGTCTTATGAATTTGAGTTTCATCGAAATTTTGTACCAAATTCTATAAACAAAAGTATTTGATGCTCCAATCTAATCAGAACTTCTGGTATTCAAGATTGAAACTTCATTATATTTTGACTGGGTTTGCATATCAGACTGAAATTTGTTTCCCCACTTACTGTTTCATTTCATTTCTATTTGTTTTCTAGAAAATAGTTTCAGTCCTTTAGTTTGGATGGAGATTACCTTAAAAAACGACTTGATGCCTGCATTGTTTAAATAAACTTCTTGCATGTTGTTTTCTGAAAGACTGCCAAATATTACTGGTCCTCATGAAAAATGCGTTGAATAAAACATCTTTCATTTTGGAAACAAATGTCTTCTTTATTTATTGGAAAAAGTACAGATTCATATTTATTCATCATATATGGATCTGATAAATAGATTATTATGTATTTTACTTTTCTGTAATTTTTCTTGGCTGATGAATTCTTTCTGCATCAGGTATATAATGACAAGTGAGCACACGATGGAACCTACCTTAGAATTCTTTGACAAACACGATTATTTTGGCCTGCAAAAGGACGATTTGGTTGTGTTCGAACAGTACATGTTGCCGTGTCTCACTCAAGAAGGAAAGATTATCCTCGAAACTCCTTATAAAGTCTCCAAAGCCCCAGGTGAGTTTATTTGATGCGGATGAAACCTTAAATAATTTTATTTATACAACTAGTAAAATGCAATTTACAAACTGATACAAAATGGAAGGGGATTTAAAATTTGTATTTCAGAAAATGCAATTAAAAAATCTAATTATGTTCTATTCTTAGGAATATTATGAAATGTAAAATTACCTACCTGTGTATTGCTTTTGATATGCAATATTTGTGATTAAGTATCAAGATTTTAATATTCAATTAATCATTTCATTGCTATTGATATCCAATTTTTTTGGTGGGGTGGGGGGGTTAAGGCATTTTAATAGGTTTATAATGTAGATAGCAGCATAACTTTTCCTAAAAGTAATAATTAAAATAAATGTTCAGTGAACTTTTTGATACTTTTGTGGCAGTAAAAATTGAAATTGGCCTATTTTTTTCATTTAAGTGCTATGATAAGATAACATTAAAAATTTTGCAATATTTGCAAGGGCATTGTCAGCGCGCGCACACACACATTGCTAACATTCGAATGCAATGCATGCGGCAATGTATGTTGATGAATTTATAAGTGTAAGAGTGTATAACTAAAAATTAGTTTCTGAAATATTTTTTTCAATAAATTTTGCCGTGAATGCCAATAAATTTTGTTTTCATTAAATTGTCTTAATGATTATTATTGGCGAAATATATTTTAAAGATTTAAAGTTAGGTGTGTTTAGGTGCTTTGTGAAATGTGCAAATAAAAAGGCTGTGTTTAAAGTAAGGATATGTGTGTAAAGCTATCGATTATTTTCGAATTCCACATAAAATTTTTCAGTTTATAGATTAGTTTACATTTTTTTCTTTCTTGTAGATGGTAATGGAGGCCTCTTCCGTGCCCTCCGATTGCGGGGTATTTTGGAAGATATGAGCAAAAGAGGTATCAAATACGTTCATGTCTATTGTGTCGACAATATTCTGGTCAAAATGGCAGATCCTGTGTTCATTGGATACTGCATCAGCAAGAATGCTAACTGTGCTGCTAAAGTTAGTATTGAATAAGGATTCTTTACTTTTAATAATTATTTATAACTTCAAGTAAAATCAACTTTTTGATAATGATATTTGATAGTGATATTCCTTTGATTTCCTTTTTGATAATGATATTCCTTTAATATTAACATATGATTTAAATATTACATTTTAAGACTTGAATTAAAAGCATCCGAAAATTTGCACTTTCGGGAAGAAAATGGTGCTTGCATTTGAAAATTTTTTCAGCTTTGTAAAACTGTTTTTACTTCATTCTTTTATAAAGTTGTTCTTGAGGGGGGGGGCAGTATCTTGTTACCCATTAATAAAAATATGCCCCTTTTCAAAAAAAAAAAACTATTTTCAAAATTGACATTTTTGCCTTTCTTTTTATATAACATTAATATCTCGTGTCTCCTGAGAAACATATAGTCTGTATATTTATTTTTCCAAACTGCATTTGTTAATTTATTATTTTCTGTGAAACATCGTAAGTATACATCTTTTCAGATGTTTTACTTTTGGTCCTTTATTCACTTTCTTGTATACAGAATTTGCAAAAAATTTCAATCATCGAGAATTTCAACCAAAATTTATATAAATCTTCGTTTCAATCACAAATATCAATAAATTTATTAATAAATATTACCTGTGATGGGGAATCTCCAAAGAGAAGGTCGATGCAATCCACTTCCTCCATTGAATTAAAAAAAAAAAAAGAATTTACTGCCCCTTTACGAATTTCAATCAAAAACGCAATGATTTAGATAAATTTGACATAAATTTTCACACCAAATTTGTATTTGATTTTGGTGGGGAAAAATTCCATTCACACGAACCCTGTTTGTCTTGAGTGAAACTTAACATAAATAATGAAAAATTAGATGAAATTTTTATACAAATCCGTAAATTGACTTCTAAATGATCTGTATATTCAATTGTTTATAAACTCAATACATCGAAACCCAACGACTTAAATGAGTTAAACCGCTATGTGATTTTGTTATTTACAATTTTAGATCTGTAATGGAAACACATATTTGGTTTCCCTTATATTCTGTGATGTACAAAGCGCATCATAATATATATTGTACGAGTACCAGAAAGATGGGGCAGGCTTTGTTCTGCTTATCTTCGATCTCTATTTCGAAAATAATAAAAATCTGACTTCATAGCCTTTGCCAAGAAAAATTTTCATTGATATCTACGAAATTCAAAGCAAGTGTAAATTTAGCCCACTTGATATATCATTATGTTGAAAATTCATTTATTTAAAAATCACTTCACTACTTGCTGATAACTTTTCTGACAAATTTCTACTAGAAGGTGCTTTTGTCAATATTTTGTTTCGGGAACAAAGTTATCACAATTTATTCTTAAGCAACAAATGATTTCTATTTAGGAATTTAATTCAATTCCATTATCTATTGTGTTAAAATTATAAATACAAGACAAACTAAAGTTAGGACAAGATTTCTATTTGATACTCTGATGTATAACTGATGTATATTTAAAAAGCACACATTATACAGTTAAGGAATATGCAGAACAGTTAACAGTTTTGGTCACGCTATATAATATTATAAATTTGCCGTATGGATTTTCTCGATTCAAATTCAGTTTTGATCTATGCATAATTCATACTTCTGAAAAATGAAAGCTGTTCTTGATAAAAAGTAAATAAATTGTCAAACTTGTTTGCTCATAAATTCTGTTTTTTCTTTGCAATGTTGGATTTATGTATTAGCTGCATAAGTTATAGCTTTAAGTTTACACTCCCCCCCCCCTACCCCCTCAAAAATTGAGTTCACAAGTGTTATATATGGTAAATCTATTATTTAAATGGATGTGAACTCAAGTTTTGCTTGAGACTCTGCTCAAGTCTATATTTGGTGCAGTTTTTCCTCTTTACTGATTTTAGCTATGAAAATGTATATGGACATTTTGTTATAGTTTTAAATAAAACTTTTCAAAATTTAGATTTGAAAAAAAAATTATTTCAATCAGTTTATATAGATTAGATAAATATTGTAAATTTTTTTCATGTAAAATTCAATTATTTATTGAAATTCTAACCATCCCAAACTTTACAGGTTGTAGAAAAAAATGTACCAACAGAGGCAGTAGGTGTAGTGTGTAGAGTCGGTGGCAAGTTCCAGGTGGTGGAATACAGTGAAATTTCTTCCTCTACTGCACAGAAACGTAATCCAGACGGACGACTGACATTTAATGCTGGAAATATTTGCAACCACTTCTTTACTCTTGATTTTCTCCACCAGATTGGATGGTAAATCTTTGTAGTAAAATTAATCAATAGCAGATTTTGTGCTGGAATATGCTTAAATTAAAAAAAAAATGTTAATTATCTAAGAAAAGAGGTTTGATAAAATTAAAAACTGATACAATAGAAGATATCCATTAGATTACTAATGCAAATTACAGAATTTTAATAGATTGGCTGAAATTTCAGTTTTTCCTTTTTAATCTCTTATTTACAATTGTATGTTTTTTATTATATTTCCTTAAATGGTATATCAAAAACCACACACAGCAAAGTGTGTGAAACTTTTATGTCTGCTGTTGGTAGATGTTAGTAGAATCATTTCCTCACAACATTCAATAAGCAGACATATGAAAATAGATGTATTTTATTATAACCCACAGTTTTGATTAACTTTGATACCTGTAAATTTGTGATATCAATTCTGATATACCTGGGATTAATTTATTGTTGATATTGTGTGGAGATGTTACACTAGTTATAACATCCAGCCACCTTCTGGAGGGTTTTTTTTTTTTTTTTCATTTTATGACATTTTTGACTGTTTAAATAAAACAATGTATTCATGAATACGAAACAAACACTTTAAATATTTCTAAATTTATAATTTTTCACTTAAAAATATCTTGAGAGAAAATAAATGCTTATATAAGTCTGTGTTCTTGAATAGTACAAAAAACTGTTCTGACCATACGTAATAAATTTTGTGATTACAGTAATCTTTATATGCAAAATTTCTGTTTTTCTGAAATAAAAATAAACTCTATCACTCCTTAATGTTGTGTAATTTATTTCAGTGGTGATAAGAAACTTAAGTACCATATTGCAGAGAAAAAGATTCCATATGCTGGAGATGATGGCAAAACAATAAAACCTATGAAGCCAAATGGCATTAAATTAGAGAAATTTGTGTTTGATGTATTTGAGTTCTCCGAGTAAGTATTTATTTTCCCTTCTTACAATTAGCATTAAATTATTTTTTTTTCATGCACCTTAAAATATGAAGTTACCGACTTAAAATTAATTCAAATCATGGTTAATAGCTCCATCAGTGTTGTACTTGAAATCATATGCATCCTAATATTTAGAAGGAAAATTTAAAAATTAGTTTAAATGGTGATTCAATATCAATTGCAAAATGATTGCTAATTCATTTTCTTAAGACTCTGATTTGTTAAAAATCTCATTTTAAGTAACTTTATTTTTAAGATACGATTTTAACTTAAATTTACTTTCAGATTGTGTCAGTTTTATTATTGAATGCAAAATAATTTGCTATCACTTTGTAAATTATAGAAATTTCTGGGGCCTAGAAATTTCTAATATTATTTATGGTCATGCACTATCAAAAGTAATGAAATCATCATACAAATTTTAGACTGTATCATTGAATGCTTTTACACCTGTATTAATTCAATGATTCACGTAACTCATTGATGAAGCTGTAAAATATTATTAGAAATGTTTTGGAGATGAGTTGTTGTGTCACCAAAATGCAAACATTTAATCAGAAGCATTAAAGAAGGTTTTAAATTGAAAATTAAATCAAATGTAAAGATAGACTTAACTATCAAATGGATAAAAGTTATGACTTGCCTTCAAAAATTTCTATTTTTGAAAAAATAGATCTCAATATTATCTGAAGACTTAAAACACTGTCTTTTTAAGGATATTGGTTTTATTTTTGCTGAGTTTTCCTTAATTTTTATATTTCAATTCAATTTGTTATAATATATGTAACAATGTATTTAAATGCTTGTGCTGAAATTAATTTTTGCCCACCATAATATTCAATTATTTTTTTGCCTATCGATTCCATAGTTGAATTTTCATTTCTGCTTTTAACTTTGCAATATATCCACCTTTTGATTTCACATCAAGTTGATTCAATGAAATGTATATTTTTTAATTGTGCCAAATAAATAGGGTAAAATGTTTATAATGTATTCCATAAATTATTTGACAGTAAAAAAAGTCAATTTGGTTAAAAAAGCTGGTTATCAAAAGTAACTATTTTTTATTATATTGCAAATTGACTTATTTTAGTATTATCGGTGTTATTTTTTTCTGGATTTTTTTTTTTCAGGAAAATACTGTATATTAAACTTATATATAATTCAGATTTTTAAGATTCATATTCATTTCTAGTGATGTTTTCTGCACCTTCTATGCATATTTTAGTTTTTCATTTTATTTTAATGGTGTCAAATAGAAGCTTAAATAGTGTATTTCTTTAGTCAAATTTTCATGAAATGACTTCCAATAATTCATTCTAGGTCTAAAATGCTTGCTTTCATGATTTAAAAGCTTATAACATCTATTCATCATTCTCTTATTCTCTGCTTTAATAATTCTAATTTTATCTCTAAATCACCATAAATAGTGCATTTGTTAAGTGTGGATATATTTGCATATATTTCCAGAATTCAAGAAAAAAAAAATATGCCATCATTGGGGAAAAAAAAAAAAATGAAATGTCTCAAAGTTTTTTTTTTTTTTAAGTATTTTTTTTTTTAAATTATACTTTAGTTCTTGTACTAAACCACTTGATATAATTTTTTTACCGAACATCCACATAAAGATAAAACTATTTTCGATCATATATGTCATAATTTATAACAATGTTATGCAATTCTGCATTGTCGATAAAAGATTTTTATAAATGCCTATTATGATATTGGAAGTTATCTGTTCTGCAGAAGAAATTATTTCCTTTTAAATTATTTTATTAAACTACTGTATTAACTTATACATAGACATATATAATATTTAATTAAATAGCAAGATTTAAATTCTAGGGTGTTTTAAATTCTGTGGGCATATTTTTGGATGGTTACAATATGATCTTTAAAAGCTATAATTTGATTTCAAATAAGTATAAAAGTCTGCAACTTAATTTTTATTTCTCTTCTATTTAATTTACAATGTTCATTAATTCCTTTTTAATTTAAAATGCCTTCCATATGATTTTGTTTTCAGTAAATTTGCTGCCTGGGAGGTGAAGCGTGAAGCTGAATTCTCGCCCCTAAAGAATGCTGACACCGCTCAAAAGGATACCCCTACCACAGCAAGACTTTCCCTCTATGCCTTACACAGACAGTACATTAGAGATGCAGGTGGGCGATTTGCAGAAGAGCAAGGAGATGACTTTGTTTCTGTGTAAGTATTGAAAGGAATTAACGTAATTCTTAAGTTTGTGTGGTTTCAAAAAGCAATGCTCAGATTTTTCAAGTGGCGAAGGAAAATTTAAATCTAGTTCTTAAGTATGTAGAAAAATTGTTGCATAAATAAGGCAATTTTCTTTTGGACATTTTTTTATTATTTATCCACCCATAGTTTAATTTTTTTAAAATTAAGTCTTATGTTTTTAGTTAGATTTTGCATATTTGAATAGTGAACATAGTTTGAAATTTTTTACTTTCTGTAAATGTTTTTGATTAGTTGCATGTTTTTGTATCAAAGAAACTAGAGAAAAAACTTTTTTGTTGTTTTATTACATTATTTATTTTATACATATTAGTTTTGTATATATATCAGTCAAAATGCATACAAAATATTCTTTTAAAATGCAAATTATTTTGGCTTGTAATTTATGCATTAATTTTTTCAATTCCAAGCATTATTGCTAGTCTATAATTTCATATTTTTATTTATAATTCATATGAATTCAATCATTATTTTCTTCCCTGGTGTATACATGTTTCACTTTTTTTAATAATTATATTCTTTACTTGAATAAACGCATGCAAAATTTAAAGTTTAATAAGTGGAAATTATATTATTTCAGAGATCTTAAAGTAGTTGGCAATGGGGAAGAAAAGAAAGAGTATGTATACATATTTACAATCTTAATCTTTTAAAACTTTTAATAGTTTTTTGCATTAAATGTGATATATTTACTAGGTTGAATTTCATTATTAATATAAAAATATTTATGCACTTGAATTAAAGACACATTAATCCAAATTAATGATGAATGTAGCATTTTTAAAATAATTTTATTATAATATCATTGCTTTATAATTTTACTGTCTTTATATATTTTTTTAATTCTTTTGTTTTGTCCCTTTTTGTATCAAGCATCATGATGTACAAAATTGGAAAAAAGCAATATATTAGTGAAACAAGAGGTACTTCTGATAATTTTGACAGCATAATGCTGCAACATCTTATAATGCTTTCACATTAAAAGTACACAAGCTTTGAAAAATGCTATTGGGAAGTTAAAATATTTTTTAATAAACATAGAAAAACGTTTTTAGTGTAATTAACTTATTTCTGTAGATTTTATTAAAAGTATCTAGATACAATTCCTTTTTTAAAAGATATAAAAGTATAAATATATTTATTTATACTTGATTTATGCAAGTATTGTGTGTTTTTTAGCACTCAATCCTTGTTTATTGCTATGAAACTATTGAATATATTTCATTATTTTCTGTATTAATGTACTATGCTACTAATTAAATTTTGTAGAAATGTTATTTAAAAAAAAATTTCAATGAATAAATTGCAAAACATTATTAATCGCAACTTATGATGAAATCAACTAAAAAGTACAGTATGGATATACTGCTATGTCTGACTTTTCATTAATGGAATGCTAGTCTACTGTTCATTTATCTTCCATCAAAATTTAAAGCAAAACATCTGTTCAAATTACTTAAAAAAATACTAACCTAATCTTTAGAAATTATATTTCAATATTTTGAAATTTTTAATAATTCATTGATTTATTCTTTCAATGTATTAATTTATGTTTTCTACTGAGCCTTCATTCTGTTGTAATAAAGTATTTGTGCCTTTTTTTAGAAAAATCCAACCACTTTCAATCGATATATAAATGACATTGTCCTATATCCCCAAAATAAATTCTCTTTTGAATGTTAAGTTGCTTCTTTATATTTGCCATAGCTCATAGAAAATTGCTTCTTCAAATAAATACTTTTAAATGCTCTTGTAAAATTAAATATTTAAATACCAAATGTTATATATCATTTTAAGAAACATCGTGCAAATTTTAACAAAATATGTATCATTTTTTGATTTTTATTTATTGTTTAGTTGTTCTTTAATTATTAAAAAAATAATCTTTATAGTATTGCTGAGGAAAAAAGTGCAGTTGGTGTCTGTGAGATTTCTCCTTTGGTGTCTTATGCTGGCGAAGTAAGCAAATGACTCATCTTTTTTTACAAATTAATTTTCTGTGCATATTTTACAAGTGAATTTTTATTCATTAAATTAATTCATGTTCATGTTTAATTTTATGAAGAACAAATCAGTACTGTATGGATTGTACTTTTGCATATTATAAATATATTACTCTCGATATCACTTCTGTAGTTTTTAAAACTATTATCTGTTGCATTTTTTGGAAAGTTATTGTAATTTCAACTATTTGAAAACAGCTTGCAGATGTTTAAACTTCAACTATACTGATTTTATACTTTTGGGTTACTGTGAGGTTATTGATCACAACAGCTGCTCATTGTTTTACGTATCATATTCTATCAAAATGTAAATTTCATTTATAAATATAATGGGAAAAAAAATATTTTTTAAATCTTTTATTCATTGATTGATTGAAAATTATCTATTTCGACAGCACTGATGTTTAATTGGAAATTGTTCTAATGGCAGTGCCTGTATTTTCTGTAATTCTTACTTTTGTAGTATAAGATTTAAAAATATATGTTATGCCTAAAGTTAAGATTGATTGTTATTAATAATGATTCACTGAGATTTTTATGTAAAAAAAAAAACTGATAAAAGGGAATTTATCTTTGAAAAATGAATTTTATTTGCTTAGCTGTAGTTTCCATTTAGTGATGATTGTTAAGGTAAATTGGGAAACCATAAGTAGCCATTTAACTGCTCTTTCTAAAAATCAAGAGATCCTGTGAAGCATGTCTCGTTAGATTTATTAATTTAATGAACTAAAAACCTACATATTGCTTTTTTTCATTTGGGAAGTAAGAAAATTGCCGATTTTGTCCTCCCTAAAAGCTGAGGATGTTATTCGTAAGGGTCGAACTTATTTCAGAAATTAATGATTGGATTTTGAGAGAAAAGGGGGAAATAGGAAGCCTGCATGATTCAGAAGTTTTTGTTTTTGATGAGAAAAAAGAAATTTTTACGTGCTTATTAACCTAATTTATCACTCATTTATATTAATCATTAAAACAAATTTTAATTACTACACAGCATTGAAAGAAGTTTCATTTTGAAGTATGTGTTGTTAATGCAGTTTGAACTCGGGTTCATTATGTATCTTAAAATTATACATAGTCGTAGTATCTTGAATTATGATGCAATTAAAGTAATATTGTGCTATATCTGTTCATGCTGAGTATGATTACAGAGTTATCCTTTTATCTGTGCTATGTAACAAAACTATGTACAAATATACTTATTCTTGTTTTTTCTCTTGTTCAGCAGTACTTGTAAAATTGGAGGAAGACTTTTTCTAATTGACAAAAAAAAAAAAGACTTTCTTGATTACTTGGATTTAACTTATGATTAATATTAAATGAAATGCTTGCATCATCAATAAAAATTCCAAGTCTTCATCTTCTTGTACAAAATCTTTCCGCATACAAATCAAAGTGCAGAAAAACTATGTGAACTGTTTATGTTTACATCGCTTCCAGAACTATGTTTAACATTCATACTAGTTGTATATTTTTTAATAAATTAAGAATTTCAAATAATTTGAATAGTACTGTTTGGTTTGGATTTTTTAACATATAGCTTGAAAACTTCTTCCTTACCCCTAAAAAAATAGCTAATTCTCTTAATTCTTTTCAATTCAATTTCTTTTTGGTATATTTCAACTTAAATTGTTTAATGTATTTCAGGGCTTAGAAGAATTGGTGGCTGGCAAAATCTTCAAGGGCAAGGTAGTCATCAATTCTCCTCGAGAACAAATGCCCATGGCAGACAAAGAAAACGGAAATAACTAAAAGAAAGTATTTAAAAAGTGGACTGCAACTAACCAATTGAAAGAAAGATGCATGTACTGTCTTGGTCATTTTTTATCCTGGATTGCTTGGTAGGTTTTATATAAGAACTTTAAAGAAACTCCATTCGTATACATTCCATCATTTCTGAAAAATTGAACATTGGGACAAGTTAAACTGGAATGGAGTATTCTTGGTCGAGAATAACTTCACAAAGGAAGGATAATTGTTAAAATGTGATTAAAAAGTTCCATTGGAAGATGCATGCATCTATATTATATTGGATCAAAAGAAAGCATGGGAATATTTGCAGCTTCTAAATTGGTATTGACTGTTGATATAGTTTATATGAAGGTAAAGTTGGAAATATGCATAGGTGGGCAATAGTACTTGATGATAAACTTTGGTACAAATGCATCTTAAATAAAGCTTTTGCATTTTCCCAGTTTTATTTATAAAATTGTATTTATTATGTAAATTTTAATTGTTCAAATATTGAATTTAGTTTTGATTTTGAAATGTAACCTATCGATTGGTTTTTCTCTTAAATGCTGAATTTTTGGAAGTTTGATTCTTATTAATATATTAGTCAGTGAAATTGTGAGTAGTTTTAAAGAATTTTCAAATGATCATTGCATGTTCAAACAAAATGTTTATCATCACAGTTTTGTTTATTTTTAAATTTTATTTAGATTTTATCCTATGTTATATAAAGGCCACTTTCCAATTGTTACTGTCTGAAATATTGCATTTGTTTTTTGTTTTTTTTGCATTTTGAATTTTTTAAAAAGTTGTACTTATAGGAATCAAAATTTTTCAACTTGTTGAATCTTGTTTTATTGTTTGTAAAAAAAAAAAAATTATTTGTTCCCCTATTTATTAGAACATTAGCAGTTTTGTATAAAATTTACATTGTATATGATTGTACATTTCTCTTATTCAAGGCACTTTTTGAAAGAAATGCAGAGATTATTTTTATAAAAAAAATATTTTTATATACTTGTAAAATGTGATTTTAGAGGTAATTGAACATTTTTGAACCTGTACCGTAACAAAAATTTCAATAAATATTTTAAAGAATGTCTGTCTGAATATTGCTTTATTTTTTTTTATCTATCATTTAATTTACTGTTTGTATGTGTACTTTAGACAAGAAGTATGCGTTCGATACACTTTTCATTGACTAAAAGTGATTAAATTTGGATAAGGACTTATAATTTTGATGCCAAAATTGCATAAGAAATTGATTTGCGCCATAACTGAAGACGAGTGACGGAGAGCTCTATAAAATGTCAATCTTGCTAAAGCTTGTTCTTTTTTCAAAAAGCGATAGCAGTTCTTTATATACAAGAAAATAGAATATTGTAGATGTCAAACTAATTTGGTAGATTTTTTTAAAATATATTTTCACAGTATTAGAGTACATACAAATTTTACATACTGATGTAAAAAGAATGCAATATGTATTGATGTTTTAAATATGCAATGTATTTAGAAGAGATGAGAAATTTTTATATATTTTTTCTATAAGCACAAGATAGTGCATGTGACGTTACTCGATATTTTGAATATTCTAATGATATAGTGACGATATATTAATCTTGCACGGCTGTGTGCTAGTAGGATCATTTTGTTTGATTTTTTTTTTTTAAAGTATTTTACAAAAGGATATTTACTATTCGCAAAATAATTGCAATCCAAATTTGTACCATTTTATTCCATGTGAAACAATGTTTGCATCGCACAGTTTACAGATAATACCTAATTAGAAATTTACTTTGGTAATAAATCAATACATTTCAGATCTTCTGAATTTGATTTAAAAAAATTATCTTTGGAATCACGTTTGTTTGTTAATACCATAATTCAGAAATGCAACGACGGATGATATTTGTTGGATAGTCTTTGCATCAAAATTGGGGATTTCCGTTAACTTCGATTCGATATATGTCCATGGGAAGTCTATCTGCCTGTCTGCGAACATAATTTACACAATAACTAAAACAAATTTCAGAATCTTTACATTTAGGCTTTAATTTATAACATAATAGATGCTTTAATGAAATGATTTTGGATCTAGAAATAACAAAAGGTCGTCCGTCTTCATATTCACTTGTAGATTTTTTGAAGTTCATAGCTGAAAAAAAAGCAACAGTTTAGATAACAGAAATTTTGAATATTGTCTTTTCTCTGTTAAGGTGCCCAGGTGCAAGAAACCATTTGGGGCCCTAAATTTCTAGCAAAGTAAAACGAACATTTGCATATGTATTTAATGATGCGTGATTTCTTTTCTGCCATTTATTATTGCAGGCAAGTTAAAATTTTTCTAATTTCTTTTTCGATAGTATAGCAAGAGCGTTTAAACATTATACCCATATACTTGACCGAAGACAATCCTTTATTTAATTTTAATTTGCTGAAAGAGGGTTCAGCATTTATTATATTTAGTAACCGGCAAAATAAAGAATTGTAAAAAATGCTACATCAGATACAGACAAAAGTAAATAGCTGAAGATTTACGATTTCATTTGAACTCAGCCTCGACTTCTGGGCGCTGGGCAAGCCGTTCTGTCTTAATATGTTTGATGGGGGATTTTCTTATTCATGAATTTACATTTCCCATCTTTTTATAGATATTACTGCCATCTTTGCCTGGTAAAGACTCAGTCAAAGCTCTGCCAGCCATATGGAAATAAGCTTGTAGACTTTTAGTATGAGTAACATTTTTGTTCAGAACACTGTTTTAATTCTTAATCATGGTGGGGGCCCCCTTAGTCGCGAGGCCCGGGTGCATGGCACCCGCCGCACCCCCCAGATGGCCGGCACTGGTCCTGCGACTAAGAGACTGTACCAAATTTTGCGGCAGATTTGGGATAGTAAAAAAAAATTTAGCTTACAAATTACAAATACAGTATATGCTGTGAACACAAAAAGGTTTACTTTTGTGATAGTATGAAGGCCTTATCACACGGCAAAATATCTTTGGCACTTTCCGTCAGCAAACGACAGCGAAAGTGACGTCACGTCAAAGTTTCACATGATTGGTTCAGTTTCGTTTGCGGACATTATTTCCGACGACATTTTCGAACTGGTTAGAAAAAGTTGTTGATTATGAAACTTGCTTGACCGGTTTTTGAGGGTAGAAACGGAAAAGTGCTGGCGAAATTTCACCGTGTGATAAGGCCTTAAGTGGCAGATAATTCTATGCATATTGGCTGGCCACGGTAGCCTGGTGGTAAGATCTCGACTTCGGAATCGGAGTGTTTCAGGTTCAAGACTCGATTCCGCCAAAGAACCATCGTGTGAGGAGGTCTCTTGCACGTTAAATTCGTAGGGGGCCAAACTTCCTCCCACTGGTGTGGTGTGGGGTGCCTGTCCAGGTGTCATCCGACCGTGGTTCACAATTACGAGATCCGTCCCAAAATAGCCCTAGTATTACTTTACAATGGGACGTTAATATAACTAAACTACGCATATTGATATTGGCAAACACATGTATATTGAAATTATCCTGACACGCGAAACACTCGCAGGCTTGGAGTTTTCTGTGTTGTTTCTGGAATGGCAATTATGTACTGTTGCAACTTTGTAATATTGTTTCCTGGTGGTTTACCACACATACGTTGGAGCAGTGGCGGTTTGTGGTACTACGAGGCCACAGGCCCTGAAATATTTTGTGATCCCTCCACGATAGATAAAATTGTTGACAAAAAAAGTAGCGAGATAACCTTATTTCAATTTCATGTTTATTTCGTCATATCATTAAGTATTGGAAAGTAATGTCTAATGCATTTATAGTTTCAATTCATTATAATCAAAGGTTCATTCGCCGTTGTTTTAATTTTTAGATTGATTTTTTTGTTGGCGTGCCATACTTAATGGCATGTTTTTTAGGTCAGAAAAATTAAATCCTATCAAAAGTTTAATGCCAATACCACATCCTATTTGCCAGCTTCCTCGCTTAGAGGTAGAGTGTCTTCCTAATGTTCTGGGCCTCCCTGTTCGAACATGGTTGTTATTCTGTGTTCTATCTGTGAGTAGTGTGGCCACCTGTAAAAAGAGGTTATGCAAGCGAATGTGAAGCATGAAGTAGCTGAGTCGTATTCTTGACCCTAGTTGGCGCTTCTGAGAAACAAAGAACACTAATTCAGGCTTAAATTCGCTGACAGTGATCAGCGGGCTTGTCGATGACAAGTGCCACTTGGAAACAACAACAATATCCTACTTGCAATTATATATCATACGGCAGACGACCTGTAACATTCATACAGCTGTATTTTTATTCGTTTATGAATTCGCATCCCATTAAATTCAAGTTGCTTGCTTTATCTGGTGTAGAATTTTCATGATGAGGGAGGGTCCTTACATGTGCTAATGTGGTGACATGATAAGCCAGTAACAGCCAATAGACAGAGGCGTACGCTTTTGCCGAATGGTTAAGTTACTG